>CDMY01000588.1:35109-46760 GCA_001179505.1 Vitrella brassicaformis | reverse complement strand
CGCTCTCGCTTGTCTATCGCCCTCGCGCGTGCGACTAGCTTCTGTCTGCGTGGGGGAGGGAGGGGAGGGTTTGTGGGACTGGGGTGTGCTGATGGGGCGGGGATTGATCCCTCCTCCCCTTGAGCCTGTTTGACTCTGCGTGCTGATGGGACTGTATTTGTATGAGTATCACGGACACACAGACGAGTGTTACGGTTAATGACAGTTTCTCCCCTTCGCCAACCGCGAAACCCTAAGCCCTAAACCCTGAGGGCGCTCCAACCCCGGTTCGTCATGATGAAACACTCATAAGTTTTGCAATCAGCAATAATAAACACTATTGGCCGATGCGCCAGTGTCGACTGATCACTCAAGCAAGACGCAGATCAATGTTCACCTATGCATAATTGTGCAGCGGGCATGTACATGACACTCAATCAATTCACGAAGCGAGCCAGTCAGTCAGTCAGAGTGCCCACACCTCCATCTCCGTCAGGGTGAATGTCTTACGGTCCGAGAGTGTGCCGCGTCCCGCCCCACACACCACACCCAGATAGCCCGGAGTCGGCAAGTGCTCTTTGGCTATCCACAGCTCACAACTCCTCAAATCACAGCTGGGTCCGACAGGTTTGGCGTACCCCATCCACAGCGCCGCATGCTGCGCACCCCCCATGAAGATGTTGGCTCGTGGCGCCCCATTGCTGCCCCTCACTGCGCCCTGCCGGCCGGCCATCTTGACTTTGCGCGCCTCGGCGGGGAGGGGGATCTTGGTTGGCTCGTTGCAGGCCCCACAAAGAGAGATGAATGTGAGCATAGCGACAGACGTGCACGTGGACGCGGAAGCATCAGGTGGCTCCAGCAGTTGCCCGTCGATAAGGCAGCCGAAGACGTGGGATTCGTGACGCATGAGCAGGAGCAGACGATCGCCTTGTGAAGCAGCGATGCAGTCGAGGAGGCAGGGGTAGTGCCAGCCGTGGCGAGTCCCCTTGTACAGCAGTTTCATCGAAGTGCATGCCACGGCGGTCCACCCCGCCAACCAATCGCGGAGAGCCGCATAGCGATACGACGTACGCAGAAACTGCAGACACAAGGACACACACACACACACACACACAGAGAGAGAGAGGGAGACGAAGGCAACCACCGCACGATGCAGATAACGGAACGGCAGAAAAGCCCCTCTCTCTCCCTTTCTTTGTCCGTGTGTGCGTATGTGCGTGTTGCATTGTACCTGCCCACCCGGCACACACAGGTATCGCGAGACGGCCATCAATTTGCTGCTCTTGCTCTGCATGCCGTGTCAGCCACACACATCTTTAAGCTAAGCACATATCTCTGATTGGTTGGCCGACCGATAGCATCTTCTGCAGCGCGGCTTGCCAGGACCGCTCGGCGTGTTTGATGAGCTCCTGCAGGTCCTTCTTGTCGTCGTGGAGCTCCACCTGCATAGCGATGGCCATCTCCTCCAGCACAAACCGACGCTCCTCCTGTTAAGGTTGTTTGTAGAGTGCATCCATCCCGTCCACGGACAGACACAAAACCCGCATGGCTGTCGTGTTTGTTCGTTTGTGTGGTTGGCCGACTGACCTACCGACCTGCAGTCTCTCTTGGATGCGTTTGTCCTGCTCCCCCTTGGCCGCCTCCATCTCTCGACGAAGAGCGTGCTGCCGAGCTGCCCATTCCTGTGGGCAAACCCGCGGATGTGATCAGATGGCTGTGGTTTTGTGAGTAGCACTGCTTGCCTTTGTTTTCTCCTCAAGGGCGGCCTCCAGTGCCGCTATCCTCTGCACAGCACAGACAGAGGAGTGCATCGATTGCCCCCCCTCCCCTCCCTCCCCTCCCCGCCCACCAATTCGCGGACTTGCCTTTTCTGTCTGCTGTTTGTAGTCGTCAAACGAGGCCCTCAATGACGCCAGGTCACTGTGCAGCTGCGCATCAGTCCCACGTGAGGCAGCCCCCGCCTGCAAACAATGCGGGGATTGCCCTGACTCGAATACGACTGCAGACATCACACCGGCAATAAATGCCCCACGGTTCTCCCGCCACTTTGCGAGCTCAGCTCACATGCTCGCAAGGGCGAAACGCGAAGAGGGAGGACAGGAGTGAGCGTGGAAGCTTGTCCCCTCTGGCGATCTGCTGCTGATCTCGTCAAAGCTGTGACAGCGCGGCTTATGTCATTGATGAATGAGATGATGAACCAGTCCAACTTTGCTCGCGCGTGAGTCCAGTCAGCCGCATCGCAGCCAGCCGCCACCATTACGCGTCTATCGTCGTATCACTACCCTCATCGGCGGCCGAACAGATCGGTGCTTTCGGCCCTGCACGCTGCCCACGAGGACGACACCATGAACACTGCCGAACAGAGCCTACTCAGACAGCAAGACCCTACCGACGAACACATGATCGAAATGACCGACCAAGATGCAGACGGCGAGAGCAGCACGGCCAGGCGCAGCAGGCGGTCATCTGCGGGCATGGGCGGTGACCACCGTGGCTGCGGCAGCAGGTGGATCTGCTGCAGGGCCTGGAGGGGCATGGTCCGCACGCTGCGGTGCATGGGGCGGCGGGCCTATCTCGAGAGGACCATCCGCATGGCCGGCGATGGGTCCGTGACGACCGAGCCCGAGGCATCGCGGCACCTGCCCAACGTGGTCAAGAACCACAAGTACAACGTGCTGACGTTCGTCCCGTTGGTGCTGTACCAGCAGTTCCGCTTCTTCTTCAACTTTTTCTTCCTGTGCGTGGCGCTCGCCCAGCTGGTGCCGGTGCTTCGGGTGGGCAACCTGGTGACCTACCTCACGCCACTGGTGTTTGTCATCAGCGTGACCATGATCAAGGAGGCGGCAGACGACCTCAAGCGATACAGACGCGACAGGGAGGTCAACGGCCAAAAGTATCGCAAGCTCACGCCCCATGAGGGGTTCCGCGAGGTGACTGCGGCCGACATCAGAGTGGGCGACATCATCCAGGTCAACGCCGACCAGCGCGTTCCATGCGACCTGCTGTTCCTCAAGACGACCGAGAAGGGCGGGTCGACTTTCCTCCGCACCGACCAGCTCGACGGCGAGACCGACTGGAAGCTCAGGAGGCCCGTGCCCTTCATCCAGGCACTTCGGCGCAATGACGACATATTCCGTGTGCGGGGGGAGCTGGTAGCGGAGAAGCCGCGGCGGGACATTTATGAGTTCATGGGCTGCTTCACCGTCTTCAACAAACGGGAGCTGTTGCAGCAGCGGCAGCAACAACAACAGCGGCAGAGCAGAGGGGCCGGTGATGAGACGGCGTTGGGAGGGGTGCAGTCGGAGAGGCCTGGGGGCGACCAGGAGGCCCCTTCGGCTTCTGCTGCTCAGTGGCCGGCGGCGCCGGCGTACCAGAAGAGCGACAGCTTCAGCAGCCAGGGCAGCAATGCAGACCTGGGGGTCAGTCAGTGACCAGAAAGAAAAGGCCGATGTATGTATGTATTGTCCTGTTGTGTGTGTATGTATGTGTGTAGGATGTGGTAGGCGGGTCGCCGTCCAGCCCCCGTCGGGTGTCCAACGTGTCGAGTGAGCCGCTCACCCTCGAAAACACACTCTGGGCCAACACAGTCGTCTCGTCAGGACAGGTAGGGCAACACGGCACTCTCTTATACCCATCCATCCATCCGTGTCTGCGTCCGTGTGCAGGTGTTGGGTGTAGCGATATACACGGGTGTGGAGACGCGCAGTGCGATGAACACGCAGCACACGATCAGCAAAGTGGGTCTGTTGGACATGGAGATCAACTTCTTCAGCAAGATCCTGTGCGTCATCCTCCTCTCCCTCGCCTTCCTACTCGTCTGCACCAGGCCCCAGGGGCTCACGGGCATCTGGTACATACACTTCTTCAGGTACAAACACACACATAGACACACACACACACAGGTAAGGATTCTATGTGTACACTCACTGGTCGATTGATTGATGGGCGGTAGGTTTATCTTGTTGCTGTCGAGCATCATCCCGATATCGATGCGCGTCAACCTCGACATGGCCAAGGCACTCTACTCACTGCAAGTAGGTCTGACGGATACCAGTCCATGTGTCCACGTCTCTATCCGGGGGGTGGGTGCTTTAACCGATCGATCGCTCAGATAGCGCGTGACTGGAAGATCCCCGAGACCAAAGTGCGCACCTCATCCATACCCGAAGTCAGTCAGCAGCCTCACATTCATCCATACAATACAGATGGGGATGCAGCCTCGATCGAGGAAGAAAGCGACCCTCTCTGTCTGTGTGCATGTGCGTATGTGTGTATGTGTGTATCTATGTGCAGGAGCTGGGTCGCATCGACTACCTGTTGTCGGACAAGACGGGCACCCTCACCAAGAACGAGATGATCTTCAAGAAGATCCACCTGGGATTCACACTCTTCACCGAAGACACACTCGACGGTATGCAGTGGTGTGCACACAGACTGCCCCTCCTTCCATCCCTTTCTCTCCATCTCTGCGTTAAGAGCTGCGGGCGACGCTCAAGGCGGCCTTCACCGACTCTGAGTCAGCCCCGCCCCCCCTGTCGGCCAACGGTGGTGCGGCGCCTCAGTCAGCGATGATATCTCGTGTGCCTCGGCAGCCACGGCAGGCGAGCAAGGACGGTTCGGCTAGCAGCGGGGTGGCCACGCCCTCACTTGTCAGCACCACATCCATCAACAACAACAACGACACCGACAACATGGTCACCTCCAGAAGAGGTACGTGGGCAAGAGGAACAGGCGCCCACTTAATGCGGCGATGGATGGATGGACGTCTGTATGGTTGTGTTCAGATTCTGGCATGTCATCTTCGTCTCTGGTGGGTGCGCGATTGCGCCGTGCTGACGAGGTGGTTGCCCTCCAGATGGCCGTCGTGGCGCTCGGCCTCTGCCACAACGTCACGCCACTCAACACTGACAAAGGGGTCAGAATATCCACCGATATGTGCAAAGATCATCGTCACACGTGTCTGCTCTCCTTGCTGCCTCGGTCCATTCGTCAGGTGTCGTTCCAAGCGTCGAGTCCTGATGAGGTGGCGCTCGTGACGCTCGCAAAGAGAGTCGGTCTGCAGCTCAGAGAGGTGCGCATCACACCGCACCACACCGCACCATGCAATTGCACAACACAATGAGGACATCAAACATGTCACATGGTCGGCTGTGATTTGTAGCGTGACGCGTCGAGCATGACATTGGAGGCGCCGGACGGCCGTGAGGTGTCGTACGACATCCTGGCCTGCTTCCCATTCTCCTCAGAAACCAAACGCATGGGCATCATCGTCAGGGAACGGTCGGTAGCATACACATACAGACGGAGAGAGAGTGCAGTGTTCCCATGTCTGAGTGTCTGTCTGTGCTGTGCAGGTGGTCAGGTCGGATATTGTTCTTCGTCAAGGGTGCTGAGAGCGTCATGATGTCGATGCTCAGACAAAAGGCGTCGGGATGGCTCGCAGAGGAGTGCGGCAACTTCGCCAGGTGACCCACCGTGACCAACCCATGTACCATCACACACTCTCTCCGCCTGTCTTCCCCGCCTCTGTGTCTGTCTATTGTGTCTGATCAGAGACGGTCTGCGCACCCTGGTGGTGGCCTATCGGGAGCTAGCGCCACAAGAGTTCCAGGACTTCAACACACGGTAGATGGACACCGCACAACACAACACAACACATCAGATGAGATCAATGAACCCCACCCTCCCTCCCTCCCTCTGGTATGTATATCAGTTACGGTCAGGCCAAGGCGAGTCTGAAGACCGACCGCATTCGCAGCACCATCGCCGGGCTAGAGCGTGAGCTCCAGCTGCTGGCCTTGACGGGTGTGGAGGACAAGCTGCAGGAGGATGTCAAACTCACACTCGAGAAGCTGCAAGAGGCCAAGGTCAAGGTCTGGATGCTCACTGGAGACAAAGTCGAAACTGCCACCTGCATCGCAATCAGTGCCGGTCAGTCAGACAGACAGTGAGAGAGAGAAAGATGGAGGGCAGGGATGGTGTAAGGATGCTCCTGTGTTGTGTTGGTGACGGTGGGGCTGGTGTTTAGGTCTGAAGTCCCGTCTTCATTCGCTGCATGTGTTGACGAGCAAGGAGATCACCACCACCGAGGCAGCCGTGCAGGCCATCCACAGATTCGGACGGGTGGGAAACGCAACACACACAAAAGGAGGACCAGGACTGCCAGTTGCCACATGAGATGTTGTGTGTGTATGTCAGGTGGCGAGCAACTCTGTCTTGGTGCTGGACGGTGCCTTGGTGGGCCTCTTCCTCCGCGTGTGCCCCGAACTGTTCGTCTCTGTCGCAGGACAGGCGCCATCAGTGGTATGTGCAGGGACAGCCCACAACTGCCCAGGACACCACCCACCGTGTGTTGCGTCATGCAGGTGTGCTGCCGCTGCTCGCCGACCCAGAAGGCCGAGGTGGTTCGAGCGATCAAGAGCATCACCAAGGGGCGCACATGTGCCATCGGGGACGGGGGCAACGACGTCAGCATGATACAGGTATGTAGACGTACGTAGGTTGATAGATCAACACATGCTCATTTGTGTGCATACGTCTGCAGGCCGCTGACATGGGCGTGGGTATTGTGGGGAAGGAGGGCATGCAGGCCGCCCTGGCGGCCGATATATCCATCGTGCAGTTCAGATACCTGCTTAGACTCCTCCTCTGGCACGGACGAAACTCATACCAACGGTCGGTCGGTCGGTCGTGACATCTACCCATCCATCCATTCATCCATCTGTGTGGTGTTGCGTATGTGTGTGCAGGTCGTCTCGGTTGGCCCAGTTTGTGATTCACCGTGGTCTGGTGATAGCGATCATCCAGGTGCTGTTCAGCGCCATCTTCTACTGCATCCCAGTGGGCATCTTCCAGAACTGGCTCATGGTGGGGTACGGCACCTACTACACCATGGCGCCGGTATTCGCTCTCGTCCTCGACGTCGAACTCCCAGAATCGACCGTCTTCATGTACCCCATGGTCAGCATGGGGACATACAAACGCAAACACGTAAAAGACTTCTGTCTGTGCGGTGTGCGTGGGGTTTGGTGGGTGCAGCTGTATGAGACTTTGCGCAGCGGTCGCATTTTGTCGCTCAAGACGTTCTTCGGCTGGGTGTGGAAGAGCACCTACCAGGGCTGCGTCATCATGGGCGTCGCTGTCCTCCTATTCCAAGTCAGACATACGCACCAACAGAGAGACAGCCATCCATGCATCAGCGGCAAGGATGACTTTTTGGTTCCATATTTCTGTTTGTCTGCAGGACTCCTTTCTGAACATTGTGGCCATTTGTTTCACGGCCCTCATCCTGTCTGAGCTCCTCAATGTCGCGTCAGAGGTCACGCACATGCACACAAATTAACCCCAGCGCACCAGACCACACACAGATGGGTGTTTGTGCATGTTGGTCGTATCAATGCTAGGTTCGTACATGGCATCCGCTGATGATAGCGGCCGAGATTGTGACGGTGCACGTGTACGTCTTTTCGATGTTCATCATCCGCAGCCAATTCGACATCTACTTCATCATGACACTCCAGTTCTGGGGCAAGGTCGCCGCCATGGTGGCGCTCTCATGGCTGCCCATACACATGTTCCAACTCATAAGACGGTCAGCCTCCCATCGACACGCAATAACGTCTAAGCACATCCATAATCCGTTTGCGATATACGTGCAGGTTCATGGCGCCTCCGCAGTACGCCAAGCTATACGACGAGGAGGAGCAGGAGCTGCCCCAATCCACGGCCACAGGCGGGCTTATGTCGATGCCACCCTTCCCCCCGCCCCACTACACTTACCGCCACGGAGGGCCGAGGTCGCCGCGCAGATTCTCGCTGACATCGGCATTCACACCCTTTACGAGACACGACCACCCATCCAGCAGTGCACGCAGCCCCTCCCTCCTCGCAGACCGAGACGCCAGCAACAATGACGCCAACAGCAGCAACAGTGAGGGTGCATTTCGGTCGACGTATTCCCCTGGTGACATCCGCGTCTTGACGAGTGGGGTTATGACGCGGCGGAACCGCAATGACATTGACGGGTCCGGGAGCGTTGGGAGCGGCAGCAACAATGGCAACAGCAGCGGTGGGGGCCTGGGGATGGGTGGAGCTATGGAGATGAACACTGTACAGCTGCAGCCAGGGACAGATAAGGGGAGGACTGTGATAGAGAGATGAATGGATGGACAGATAGGGTGTGAGAAGGGGCAGAGCGATGGTAGATCGGTGTGTGTGTGTATTTATCCGTAGTTGCGTGACATTGTTTGTGGAGCAGCAATTGTACCGATCAAGCGCGTCGGTGTGTGGACCCTAGCTGCGCCATTTCTGTATAGACTAGATTGCTGCTTGACCGATCTTGCATTGATATCATCATTACTAAAGTGATGGATCCTTAAGCCGGGCGCCCAAACGCACCGCAGTGAGCTCGATGAACGTGCACGGCAGTAGGGAGCTTGGGCCTGCCGGCATTGGCGGCGACGAGGGCAAGAATGCTGGCCATGGCGGTGTTGCCATGGCTGCGGATCTGTGGACGGACGAACACGCGGACGATGAGTGCTTCTCGAACACCCGCGCAGCATGCGAGCTATTGCATGCGAGACGGGGCGCAGAGCTGAAGTGTGCCCCGCCCTCATCGTTGCCACGCCATCATGAAGTTCTTCTTCCTCATGAACCCAGCTCTCTGCCTCGCCTTCGCAGCTGCTGCGTTCGCCTTCCAGAGTGCTGGTCGCACGACACAACACCACTGCAGTGGGGCGCCCACTTCTTTGTGAATGTGCATGCATGATGCAGGCGCATCTGCGGCTGATGTCGAGGCCCACCAGACCCTCTTCGGTTGCAAAAAGGATGCGGACTGCAAGAAACCGCTTCAGAAGAAGTGCTATTTCCATGTCCACAAGAATGGCACCATCGGCACCAAAGGCATCTTCTTTCGTTCCAGAGGCAAATGCAAGGTAAGCGGGCGGACGCACGCACTACCGTGGATACGTTTGCGTGCATTGCAGGAGCGGGGTGAGGACGATGACTTCTGCGACGACGACCATCTCTGTCAAGGGGATGGGCCATTTTCGATCATCATGCGCCGATGCAGCGAGAGGTCCTACGGCGACAAACTTGTCTCCACTTGTGGCCCAACCAAAGGTATACGAGTATACGACTCAACCCATTGGTTCGTTCATTCCTCAATATCAGATGGTGACCTTTGTCGCACCGACCTCCAGTGCGAGGAACACAAAGAGCCCTTCAAGTGCTACACTGAACACGACCTGAATGGCAATCCTGTGGAAAAATTCGCCAACGTTTCCGCTCAGCACTGCAGGGTGAGTGTTTGACTGCAGGGTGAGAACAAACGCAAATGTCAGAATGCCAAATAGGACTGGGCTGACATGCACATTTGTGTCCACAGAAAGCAGGCCTCTACTTTGAGGATTGCGATGACAGCCACCCCTGCACGGCATCGCTGGAGTGCGTGGCGCGGGACTTTCCCAACCACAAGGACCCGATCCACCTCTGCGCCTATTCGGCAGACGAAAGCGCATCCGACGGCCTCGTGAAGTGGAACAGGCCACAAAACCCTGAGGCTGTGGCCGATTGGTGGTCTGTTGCCGATTGGTGGTCTGTTGACACTCGATTGTGAGTACTCCGAAGAAGCACCTTTTTCAAGAGACAGTGATCGACAGAGGAATCAATCAGGAGAGGGAAAAGAGAGCTTTTTTCCTCTTTTTTTTTCTTTCCCTCGCCCCCAGTGCAACTGTTTTTCGTTTCTTTCCCCAATGAGATTGTTTTCTATATCGGGTGCGTGTTTTCATGAGGGCCTTACAGGGAAAACCAATGCCCATGAGACACGGCCTATCATCACGAAAGAGCACAAAACATGTACTACACACCAGTGGTTGAAGCGTCGTACGAATGCATAAATGTCCACACCCATAAGCCTGCACTCCCAAAAGCCAGCGCCTCTAAAAGCATGCACATGGCCACCTACATAACGCTTACTCTCACAGATTCCAGTCACCAAAACATATATCCAATCGCTAGTATCTACGCCTCTTCCTTGTATTGATCAGACTGCTGAATGGCCCAAAATGTAAGTTGCCCACTGATTGATGGTGCGTTCTCAGCAATGACAGATCCGGTCGCGCCTCCCTTGTACCCATACATATCTGATCAGAAGGCCGCTCATGCACACAGTCCAGATCAAAGGAGTGCCTCACCGGTTGGTCACAGGATGGTGGATTCGCCTGAGACAGAGGTTTACGCGCGGCTGTGGATGAAGGCGAAGTCAAGGAAGGAAGAGAGGTATCCGGGGTGCGGGGGGTGTGCTGTAATGTAGTTGTCGAAGGAGAGATGGCCTCAACCGACGTGAAGACGAGCTGTCCGTTGGCAATACTTCCGTTCGGTGACAGACGTGTTGTCACTGCCTGGCGAGTAGCTGCATGGCGACAGCAGAAAGAGGAGACACACCGATGGAGACATGAACCACTCATAAATTGTAATCTTATTGTGATACTTGCAGCAACTTACATCAAGTTACATCCGCAGGTGTTTTTCTACTCGTCTGTCCATCCATCTATCCGTCACCTCTCACTCACATGAGGTCATCAGCCCCTTCACAGCTGCACAATGGGCACTCACTCTTAGCACTACTCGTTCTTCCACGCGCAGGTGTGGGGACCTGAGACAAACAGTGCATGATCTTGTGGACCATAGTATGCAACAAGATTCCTTCACGTTACTTTCGTCCGTCGCTTAGCCATTCATGCAGACATAGCAGCGCTGTGTGGCTTGTGGGGCGGAGAGGGCCACATACGCCCGAGCAGTTAGTCTGACTGATTGAGCAGCCAGGAAGGTATACTGGTGTACTGGCACTGTAAGGCTACACACGACCGTCACGTCATACTCGGCTCATCATTTGTGTCACGGCATGATTTTTCACCTCGCGTTTGTCGCTGATCGATCGGTATGTATCCCTTCGTGTGTGTGGACTCGGGACATCTGTGAGGCCGCAAGGCGAGCCACCGCCTCACGTCTCATTGCAACCTTGTGCAATCACCAATACACACTAGCTCGGGAAAGGACTTCTCATTCTCATTGAACCGATCCATCAATATCACAGACAGACAGACTCTCAGCCGGTCATTCATCACTCATTGGGACGGATGGATGGATGAGTGTCCATCATTTACACACATGACATGCACGACACGACACGCGCACGCACCCACCTGCGAACAGACTGACATGTATGGATGGATGGATCATGGATGGATGTACACCGGAGGGATGGCCCTCTACCACACACACAAGACAGCACACAACATGCACTCCACTCCACTCCTCTCTGTGTACATTACATCCACCCAGGCAGAGGCACGCAGCTAGGCAGACAGACAGCTCGGGGGCGGGCGGGCGGACGCACAGGCAAAACAGCATTAGACAGACAGACAGACAGCAGGCAACCTGTTGAAAAACCCCGGTCTGCACACAGGTACGCATCAATGACACCACGCAAAAACGACACAGCCACACAAATAAAAGCATAGACAGACAGACACAGAGTCCTCCCACAGAAACAGACATGCTTCCCCGTGGGTGCTGCTCAACAAATGCATGCAGGGAAGCCGGTAGGCAGGCACGCAGACAGGTCTCGTCATTCGAATTGCTGGCTCGCTGGTTCGCCCCCCCCCCCCCCC
>CDMY01000588.1:0-34809 GCA_001179505.1 Vitrella brassicaformis | reverse complement strand
CCCCGTCACGTCATTCATCCGTTCATTCGCTTGACAGATACCCGTCCACAGAGGGGAATCTGGTCGACACACTGACCGTGGGAGACAGCAACCCGCCACCTCCAATAGCACCAGCAGCAGCACCGCCAGCGTCACAAACGCCCCTGGCCACCGTGCGGATCTCTTCACCCCGAGGAGCATCGTCGGGCATCATCAGGCCATAGGGGCACGTCAGGTTGTCAAGGGGCAGGGGGCTGCCGCACTCGGTTGTGCTCTCGTCGGTGTCACTGTAAACACTGCTGTTGCTGCTGAAGAATGACGCCGTGCTGGGAGGCAGGATGGTGCTGGCGCTGGAGCCGCATGGCAGGCTCATGAGCAGGCCTTCCTCCAGGTCTCCCTGTGTGCAGCAGAGTGGGTGTTGGTCGCCACTCGTGGTGAAGGGTGTGACGGTGATGACGGCTGGGGGGTGGGGGGATGCCGGTGCGGCAGATGAGGACCTGCACGAGACGATACAAAATGACAACAGAGGAGACGCTAGGCTGTGAGTGTATTGGCTGGGCTGGTGTGTAGGTACCTGAGTGACAGGAAGACGTTCCAGAGGATGACGACGCAGCTGATGAAGAGCACACGGAGGTCAACGGGCACCAGCCACAGATTCATCGCCACAACCTGAGCATATGCAAATAACAAGCACCTTGAACACGTCTCTTTTCTGCTTCCATCGCGGCTGCTTACCGCGGGCCACACTTTGAGCGAGGACCACGTCAGCGGCGCTACATCGAACGTCGCCCTTGTAACCGCCGTCACGATACGCCTAGTCACGCCCCCGCCACCAGCCCTCTCCCATATGGCGCACCACACCAGAAAGGTCCTGAACAAACCAAGGTGCATCGGATCGACAGAGCCAACCACCACACATGGCGATACATGCATACATGGACCATATGGGAACGTACATGGAAACGTATATGGGAACGTATCCTTCTGTGTGTCAGTCGTCAGTGTACCAGTTGGCGAGTGGCGCGCAGATGAGCTGGTCGCACGCCACCGAGGCCGCGATCTGCCACACTGTCGACGAACCTATCACCCTCTCCAGCATCGCGAACTTGACCCAGTTGAACACACCTGAACAAAAACATCGAAGAACGCGAACGTGAGCCGATCTATGGGAAACGGGTGTGGTTTCGTACCTGATGTCGCCCCAGCGGCGGTGAATATGAGCGCTTTGCGCACGTCGTAGGCATAGGGTCGCGGTCGTCCTCGGAGCTGTATCTTCACCACAGTCTCCGCCGTCAGCTGGTCGCGCCTGCGGCCACCAATGTACTGACCTATCAGGTCACCCTGCACAACACATACACAGAGACAGACAGACAGACGTATGCATCGCATCCATCGACGGACTTCGTGGATGCATTTCGTGAGTACCAGCCAGCAGAAGAGCGCGGCGGTCATGGCGTTTGCCAGCAGTGGCGCCGCCGTCAAATACTTGTTAAGCAGCACGAGAATCGACCACAGAAAACCGCCCACGCCAGTCACGTACCACCCCAAAACGCCCCCAATGCCCGCCCCCGCGCCCTCTCCTCTCCTCTCCCTCATGACAACCGGCGCCGCAGCGGCCACGAGCATCACTGCCGCAGCCGCCAGCCCCACCACGCCCAGCAGCACACGCGACGACACACGGACAGCCATCGATTGTCGGCTCTCCTCTTTTGTCGACCCCTGTACAGTCACTGCCGGGCGGTTCAACAGCGATTTGGCCGTCACGCTGGTCACTCTCCTCTCTGGTTGTCAAAATCCCCCTCTTATCCGCCTCGTCTCGTCGCCGGATACAGAAATGAGTTGGTAATGTCGATCGGTATGAAAGGTCGGTGCCTAGCAAGCCGCGCCGAGCCGCGCTGCGTCGCCGGGCGATGGATTGATGGCGTCACTCCATGATGAGATACATGAGCAATAAGGCCGGTCGGTGTGACGTGGACGATGGATGGATGATATATACAGCTGGGTGGGTGGGTAGGTGGCTTGCGTGGGGGGTGGACGGGCAAAATCACCAAAGGGGAAGCGGACAGGCAGCACAGCACAGCAGCAGTCGGGTCGTCTCTTCAGTGTCTTGGTGTCTCGGTCCCCTTCGTGAGGGTCACTTGAACTTGGCACCGAACCGTCTGCGGGGCGTGACGCCCAGCCACGAGTAGACGAACGACATCTTCGCAGGCTATGCGGCAGTAGGCTCTCCTTCAGAGGACCTGACAGCCGGGACCACTCGCGAGAGACGCGCAAGGAGAAGCGGCACCAGACAGATCCGCTCAAAAACTGCTGGGGTCCACTCCGCAGTGTCGCGCACGCCCTCGGAGACACGCGCAGAGCTTCTTTCGTTTCACACAAGCTCGCAAAAGCTCGCAGGCTTCTCCTCTCCCTCACGAAAACGGCAGCCGTCCTGTGGGAGTCATCGGCAGAGAGGGCCCGACGAGCGTTGGTGCCCAAAAGAGCTTGATTTGACCCTGAACAGTCCGCGCCCAATGTGGGTGCTCTGCGAGGCTAAGAGAGCGCTGCGATAGTGCGTCATTTGATAGTGGTGTTACTTGGTTGAGTATGGGAGGGCAGCTCAGCCGCCGTCTGTTAGTTGACGTGTCGGGTACGGCTCTGTGCAGCCTGGCGGAGCATTTGGAGGGCGGCAGGCGCAAACCGCCCATCGCCGACGCTGACGTGGCCTTCCCGACTGAACCGACTGACTACCTGCAGGTAATCACACTGTTTCCTTTTGCCTTTTGTATGATTGCAATTTGAGCAGTGCAGTGCAGTGCAGACAGGACACAGGATGGATGATGCCTGGTGGCCGCGTGCATGCAGCCCGCCAGCCAGGCAGCCTGTGATGTGATGTGATGTGCCCTCCCTTTTGCCTGTGTCGTGTGCGTTGGCCAGGTGTGGCGTGTCAAGGAGGTGGTGGACCCTTCAGCCCCGGAATCGTCCTCCCGGCGCGTCCATGACGAGCCCATCCCGCTGCTGTCCCCCGACCGCACCGCATTCGCGACCCCCTGTTTGGACAGTAAGGAGGTCTACACCATCCTGCACATTCGGTGCGAGGCGAGCGGGCAGAGGAGGGGGGTCAGCGGTGCTGGTGCGGCGTGTGGCGTCGGAGGCGACCTGGCTAGAGTGCTCGAGGAGAGCGAGACCAATGTCAGGGAATTCACCAGGAGGGAGGGAGGAAGGGAGGGAGGGAGGGAGGAAGGGAGGGAGGGAGGGAGGAAGGGAGGGAGGGAGATATGCATGGCTCTTGTGTGGGTGCTTGTGTGGTCAGTTGTGGGCGTGGCAGCATAGCGATAGTCCGTATTCGCGTCCCTCCCCCTCCCCATCTCCCGCTTCATCTTGCAGCGCGCCAACATCCGTGTCGCGTGTGATCCGGTGTGACTGCTTCTCGTGGATCGGCACACACGCACCCGTCCAAGTCGAGGTCAGTCAGCATCGCTGTCACTTATCCATTGATCGGTCTCAGGCTCTCTCTCTCTCTTTCTCTATGGTGTCTGTCATGGTCTGTATGTCTGTGTTGGTGGGCGGTGTGGGTGCAGTGTCATGGTGATTTCCTGGCCATGAAGCTGCAGCAGGTGCTCGTAGATTGGGGACTCTTCAAGAGGTACGGTACTCACGAACACGGGCGTGATGCCAGGTGTCCATTTCTGCTCTTCTGTTTTGGTTCGTTCGTCAGGTACTGGTGCGACTTCGCCGCATCCTTTGTCCTCCTTCCGCCATCGCCCGACGCCGCATCGGTTACACCCCTCCATACCACATATGGTCAGCCAGCATACAGCCGATAAAACACGTCATCCATCCATCCATCCATCATGTCATGGCTGCAACAAAGCATTTATGTATCGGTGCATGCATCGTTCATTCAGGCGCCCTGGCGTCCCGCAATTTGTTGCTGCACAATCTCTCTTCTCCCCATCCCGTCAACCTCGCCACCCATGACGACGACGATGCCATGCGGACGTGCACCAGTGGGCGTGGGGCGGGTGTGGCCTTAGACACCGATCGCACCATCGCCCGTCCGTCGCTGGGCCCACCCCCGCCAGCGTCAGGCCAGGTGTGTGTGCGGTACGAGGAGCTGGGCAGAGAGCTGTATAGTATGGAGAGACCACCACAGGCCGTAGCAGTGGTGGACCAGGGGGTGCACCTGACACCTTCCACTGCACCTGCACAAACACACGTATGCACTAACTGACATGCAGACAGACATAGGTGGACGGATGGATGGGCGCATCCGTCGATGGACAGTTTCTCTCTGTGCGTGCCTTGGTCTGTGTGTGCAGAAGGGTGCGCCTGACGAGCGCGTGGCGATGGATGTGGACGTGACGGCCCAGCCGGCTCCGCGTATCGTGGCTGGGGGCCCATCGATCCCCCCAACCCCACCACCACCACCAGCATCATCGCCGGAGCCCATCCCCGTCTCCTTCCCCCCACACCGCATTCCCTGCGTCTCACCGCCATCCGTCCCCTCAGTGCCATTCAGGCCACCCGGCCTCAACCTGCAGCCAGTGCTCGAGAGACGCGCCGACAAAGACAGCAACAAAGCCGACACCCACCCGCCCCTGTCGGCCACCAGCTCAGATGCAAGCTCGGCATTCCAGACGCCTGGCCGCGACAAGGAGGCGCTGGTGGTGGGGGAGCATCAGCATCAGCATCACCCCGCCGCCGAGCCAGCGGCGCCGTACGTGGCAGCCCCGGTGCTGACGCGGGGTGGCGGGAAGAAGCCTGTGGTGCCCGCGGTGATGCCACGGCTCAACCTGGCGGGGCTGACGGGCGTCAAACCCAAGATATCACCCAGACCCGCCGGAGCTCAGCCCACTGCCGGTGCTTCTCTCGGTGGTGGTGGTGGTGATGTGAGCCGCAGGAAGGGGTCATCTCGGCAAGGGCGGCACCGTGCTGACGAGACATCTGCACCTGTGTCGGCTGACATTATGGACACCGACATGGCAGAGCGTGCCCCTGTGAGTGCGAGGAAAGGAGCTCCATCTGGGTCTGCGCCTTCCGGAAGGGGCAGGGGCGTCGGTATCCCCCCTCTCGGTCTGGCCAACATCGCTCCGCCGGCCGGTGCTTCTGCTGCCAGTGGTGGTGTTGCTCGAGGCCGAGGACGGCCAGCAGGGGTGCCAGTGGTGCCCCCTCTGACCTCCGGCATGCAGAAGGGCCGGCAGGTGGTGCCGAAGCTGTCCATCCCGCAGCAGCTGATATCCAAGGACCACACACCAGGCGAAGAAAACGCGGGCATGGGCCCGGCCCACCCGCAAATGCATCGCACGCGTATGGCTGACTCGTCGACGATGCCTCCGGTAGCGAGACGGCCGCCGCCCCTTGAGTTGAGTGGGATGATCCTGAGCCCTCGGGTGCCGCCCGTGGCCATTCCCAACATTGGCGGTGGGGGCGGCGCTCCTGTGGCTGCTGGTGTGGCTGCTGGTGGTGGTGGTGGTGGTGTAGTGTCGTCACAGAGTGGCGTGCGTAGCGACGGTGGGGCTGAGAAACGGCGGCTTGAGGTGGAGACGGAGGCCGATGTAAGTGGGGGTGAGGGAATTGGTCTCTCTCCATGTTTGGAATCGGTGTCTTCCTTTTTGTACAGGAGTATGAGGAGACCGATAGCTTGAGGAAGAGAAGACTGCTCAACGAATACCGGTACATTTGATAAACATGATTGGCACGACTGACTGACGCACGTGGAGCGTCTACGCGACCACGTGATGTGCGTCTGCCTGCCTTTGTGTGTGTCAGCACCAAGTGTTCGCCCATCATCCCTGGAGAGCTGTACGTGGCGGGATACGGAGTCGCCAGCAGCGAAGCGGTCAGCCAGCCAGCCAGCCAACAAAGCGCCACACCAGCACCGAACGCGCACAGACAGAGAGACCTGTATTGTAGGTGCAGACTGTTTGTATTCATGTGTCGGATGGGCTACTGCAGTTGTTGGATGGTGAGGGCATCACTCACATCATCAACTCAGCGGGTGACGTGTGCGACAGCCCATTCCCGCACAAATACGAATACCTCACCTACTACCTCAAGGCAAACAAACCCTCACACCTCCCTCCCCCACACACACAACACACACAGAGAAGTGCAGGGATGGACCTGCTTGCTTGTGTGGCGTGGCCATCCACGATCAGGACACCAAGACCGAGGAGATCAGCGTGTTGTTTTACAAGACCATGCAGTGGATACACGACGCAATCGACGGCGGGGGGCGCGTCCTCATTCACTGCAGAGAGGGTCAGCACGCAAAGCGAGGAAAAACTGCTTGTCCATTGATTCATGCAACACTCCGTTCGTCTCCCTCAGGTGTGTCTCGTTCCGCCACGCTCGCGACGGCGTATCTGATGTGGAGGCGAAAGTGGCCCTTCGAGACGGCATACAACGCTGTGAGCCACACACAACATACAACTCACACCCCAACAAGGCATGAAGGTTTCTTGGCCATGAATCAGGTGCGTGATTGCCGTCCCATTTGCAACCCCAATACGGGCTTCACTTACCAGCTCATTCTCCTCGGCAAACGACTCAACAGCAACGCCGACAAAGGTGCGCGAAAGACGCAGGAAAATAATGCCCCCACTCACTGTTCACTCGACAAATCAATGCAAATCAACACCTGCGGCCCCATGTCTCTCAGGTTCCCCGCCCCACCCCCAGCTGCACGAGCGGCACCCCAACGGCGCGTCGGCGACCCCGCCACCTCCCCAAGTCAACGGCACCAACTCCACCTCCACAGGCACGTCCACATCTCTGGCGCCCCAGGCGCCCCCCGCCATGCCGCTGCTCACCACCACATCGACCGCTGACTTCCGCGCCAGGGTCTTCAGGGTGGCGCCACACGGACCAAAGGACCCCTCATTGGTCCTATGGCCGGTCCCACTGTCCTCCTGTGCACAGCCCATGGCCGCCAGTGCGCACGGAGTGGCGGCGCTCGACCCCAGATTCGTCTTTGTCATCCTGAGGGGCAGCCAGGTGTGATCGATCGGTTGTGAGGGCAGTGGACGGTCCCTTATATTTCGTGGTGCAACTGTGTATGTTGTGCAGATGGTGGTGTGGGTTGGATCAGAGTGTCCGAATGTGGATGAGGCCATGGATGGGGTCAGGCAATTCGAGGGACACCTCAAGCTGTTCGAGGGCATACCATGTACGTGTTGGCCTAGGCCACATCACCAGCACCATCCTAGACATACACACACCAACCCACCAATCCCCTCTGTCTGTCTGGCTGTCTTCTCCTCTGTTTGTCTGTGGTCGGTTCCGTGTCTCAGGCGTCGATGGGCATGAGTATGTGCAGGGGGAGGAGGGTCCCCTCTTCTGGAGCCTACTCGACCTCGACCTACTCTCACCCACTGCACAGACACAGCCTGCACAGGCAGGGATGGCGCCCAACGGCCGGGGCGGCGACACCGACATGGCTGACGCCACCAGCCCGCCTCCACTCATCCCCACCACAGTCTCACCCGCCACACGATTGCCACCCGACCAGTGGCCTCCCACCAGACGTCCTGAGGTCAGTCACATCACATCACATCATGACCATCCATGTGTCCATCCATATGGGTGTGGGTGTGGGTTCAGAATGACGAGGCGTATCGGCTGGTGCTGGACGAGTTGAATCGGCAGAGTCGTTCGGTGTCCAGCCCGTCTGTGAGCCTCCGGGGCAACCCCACCCCGCGGGGCGAGTACACCCACCGGTCCATGGCGCCCTCCCCCCGCCTACCCCCCAACCAGCTCTTCAAGCACCCCGACCTCGAGCACGAACTAGAGATGTATGACTCGGACGACCTCGACGACCGCGGCCTCTTCATACTCGCACAGTACGAGCGCCAACACGTCCCCCTTCCCCCACCACCCAAGCCCGACAATGAGGAGCCCCCCGCTGCTGCTGCCACTGGTTCGTCGGTGCTGGAACCGCCCTCGAGCACTCGAGATCGTGAGAAGCGGGTCGCCAATAGTGCCGGGTCGGCGCGTACGAACCCGACTCCCCGCAGCCCGTTGCCGAGTGCGCGTGAGGGCAGTGAGGGTGAGGGTGAGGGCCGCGAGCAGCGGCCGGGGTACAGGCTGGTGGTGTGGGTGTGGGTGGGCAAGGACTCGGGCTATGGAGAGGCGGAAGATGATCGGGGAGATGAGGGCGTCCCCAAGGACATCGCAGACATCGTCGACAAATTCGCGGTGGGTCAGTGGGTCGGGCAGTGGGAAAAGGGGCGTCATGTGGAAGTGTCCCTACTTGTCCTTCTTGTTCTTTCTTTCTCTGTATGTCTGTGTGTGTAGGGCATTCGTGGTGTGGTGGTGAAAGAGGACGATATCCATCTGCAGGTGATCCAGCGAACCAGCCAGTGACACACGAGAGCCACCTCTTTTTTTCCCGTAATGATGATGTCTTACGTTGTTTTGGATTGTCTCACAGTACCAGGGTGACGAAGACGAAGACTTTTTCGACCTCTTCGATGACGGATAGACAGACAGACAGACAGACAGGCAGACAGCCAGACTGACAGACAGATAGATGGATGTATTGGGGTCGGTTCGTTGTTGACGTGTAGCCAGCTGGCTGGTCGGTCCGTACGTCGGTCGGTCAGCCATTTGGTTGATCGATGCGTGCAGCCAGCTGACCGACCCATCCAGCCAGCCATCGACCGACCGACCGGCCAACCAAGCGACTCACCAGCAGCCATTTGCGTGCCCGTACCACCCCACCCCACGACCACTACATAGTGCCACTGCGTGGGTGGGTACAGCTAATGTAACCTCTGTTGTTTGTTGTATATGGCGGCGTGCTGATATCTCTCTCTCCCCGTGTGTGCGTGTGTATGTGTGCAGCTGGTTCTGTGTGTGTGTCTGCGTGGGCGTGTGTGAGGCGCGCGCTTCTGCTTTACTGTGTGTTGCGTGGCGTATATGTGGATCGTCGATGCTTTTGCTTGCTTGCTGGCTCGGTCGATCGATTCACATCTGCTTTGCTGCTAGCTGGCGGGCGATGGAGAGAGCAGGGAGAGGAGACAAGGAAACTTCTCGTCACTACTAGAGGGGATGGATGGATGTATCACCTATGTGGGACCCCAAGTACTACGGACTCGACCAATCGAACCCCTTCCCTTTGTGATTAATTCTTGTGCATAAACGAATTGCGGCAAAGTGACGAACAAACGTCAATCATCCTTCCACGACATCCCTGGAGACGATGGAAACGAGACGACAAATTTTTGTGCACCTTCTTGGTGACACTGCTACGCTGCATAAATGAAGATGAGCCGACCGTTCCCAGCGCCGAAGAGGCAGACGCCGATACGGCCGCAGACTCGAGAGGGAGAAGTTCAGCAAATCGACAGGGAGGGAAGGCCTCCTCGTGCGGCTGCCGCTGTGGTGGGTGCTTGTAGCAGCCCAATGGGGTTGTCAAAAGAGATGGGGGGGTTGATGGGAGCTGACGGTGGACAGATAGGGGTAAAGAGACACTTTCAGGTCAGGGGATGAAAAGGAGCAGACAACGAATGGTGGGAGAGATGTGGGAGAGACATTGCGAAAAAGAAAAAAAAAACTGCCTCCTGGGTCGGCTCCATTACACGGGGAAAGAACACACCACAATGATCCTACACGCGGCTCTTCTCGCGGTACCTTTTGTCGCAGTCGTCGTTTTTAGCATGATGCTGACGATACCCGGAAGAAGTGTCATAAGAGACATCCTTGAGTGGTCGGCCTTCCGATTCATCTCGAACCAACAAACTCGCAGCAAAGATGTACCAAAACAAAGCATCCATGTCAACGAAACGCTGCGAGGTGCAGCATGTTACGAGAGCTACGGACAGCTCTCAAACAATCTGGTGAGACACCGTGAGAGCCTCAACGAAAAGCGGGCTTTATCTTCATTTGGCCTGCAGGTTCAGTTGGCGAAAATGTTGAGTGGACGTATGATCAGCATCTCCCTCGGTCATCATGTCTTTTGTGCATTCAGGTTGAGTGTGGCGTACATAAGCAGGAGAATCCTGCTTGTGCCGCCGATTGGCGCGAGGGGCGTCAGCGCACACGATCTGACGTGGTTGCAGATCCTGGACCTCAATAGCATCCACAGCAGGGCCTCGAGAAGCGGCAAATCTTGTACGTTTCAATCAATCATTGATCCACAGCTTCAAGAGTGGCTTGACAACGTCTTCCCTATGAAGTACGGACATGAGCGATTCTGGACGGATTGCACAGTCCGTCCCTGGTAACAATCTTAGCAACCTAGCTTCTCACTTTTTTTGGATTGACTTTGCTTTATTTCTCAGGTTCCATGCTCGTTTGTTCTGCAGAGACTGCAAGGCTGTGTACAAACGGCTGGAGACACGAGATGTGATCGGTGTTCCCATGACAACAGAGCCCGACGAGCAGCCTCTGTGGCACTACATCCCAAAAGCCACCATCGTCAGCTCCGACAAGCAGCTTCGAGAGCTGTGGACACGAGACGACGATGTCTTGGGAGTGTCTGCCAAGTTCAGCTTCAGAGGCAAGCTCGATGTCTATTATCCAACCGAGCTCGCGTTGCCCTTTCGAAGCTGGGTGACGGGTGCGGCAATTGAACTGCTGAAGCTCGTGCCCTCATGGGGGGCGGACGGGGATATTCTTGCCTGCCACATTCGCTACGGGGATGATGATTTTCGGCAAAAGTTCGGCGGCCGGACCATTGGCGGATTTGTCGATCAGATCAGGACGATAGTGTCAAGGCGGAACATCAGCAGACTTCTCATCCTCACCGACGCTGAGCGCAAGGATTTGTCGATGATGCAAAGAGCGTTTCCTCACGCTATGTACGGCTGCACGAGGGATGTATTGAATGTATGCGGGAACAGAATACAGAGAATTGCGGTGGAGCAGGAGGCTGCAGCGCTCGCAGACTACTTCTATGGGACAGTGGGTAGTACATTCACTGGCAGGATCCTTGCTCTCAGGCAGCACAAAGGAAGACACCCCAATACCCATACGATATCAGAGTAGGTTTTTTTGCGCGCGTCTGACATGAAGTTGAATACCAATAAGTACCCTGACAACACCGATCATCGTTGACACAAAGGTCCGATCTGTCCGCACACTCCTTTCTTCCTCCACACCGTCCACTCCTCTCATATCGTCGTGTGTCTGTCTGCACACCTCACATATGCATGGACGGAGTCCGCGTCGGGATGTTTTCTTGTCTCGCTAGGGGACGCTGACACAGAGTGTATCGTCCATTTTCTTTGTTCAATTACCTGTGGCCCGCCTGAGCCTATATGTGGTAACAGGAGCGGCCCGTTTCAGACTTTTGCAAGCCTCGTGTGTGGCAGTCCCTTTTGCTGTCCAAATCAACCTGTCGGGCAGCACGGGAGTGGCGCCCATTGTTACCATCAGACGAAGTACAGCTCGATTCTCCTGATGATTTGACAGAAGCACCTCAGAGCAGGCCAGATGTGTGAGACGATTCCAGAAGGCTCTTCGTCGCGAAGCGACAAGCCAGCTGGGGAGAAGGCTATATTGCCAGACAAACGGAGGGATGCCGCCCCAGTTGCCGTAAAAAAGGACGTCAGACACGATGACCAGGTCGAACGCGCGTGGGAACCCCCTTGGCAGACGGAAATCGGGATCTTGCATGGAGAAAAGGTCGAATGGAGCGACGATGCAGCGGCTATCACACCGCCTCTTCATAACGTTGACCTGACGGTAAGAAACACTATTGATACATGCATCGTGATGGCTTTTGTTACCATCAGGGGGCTGATGTCGCTGCCGTAGTGCCTGGCCTCTGGATATTTCTGGGCCAGACGGGTGAGCAGAAAACCCATATTGCATGAAGTGTCCCACAAGGAGCGATAGTCTGCATGGGTCTTGGAGATGTAAGCATCAAACTCTCGGTGGACGTTCTGTTCATAGCGCCACAGGCCGCCTTCGTTCCCAGCGCTTGCATGTAGGCTGTCCCAGATGAGGCGAGAACCGAAGGGAACAATGTAGACCAGCCAGACGCCTCTCCGCATCCTCGTAAGCAGCGCCGGCTCAAAGATGGCGAGCCAGCACCAGGAGGCCGTGGCAACCGCCAGTCCTCCGAGACATACTGCGGCTGTCCTCCGCTTCATAGTCTAAGACAGCTGACTGCCCAAGAGAGAATCCGTTACGTCATAATGGATGACCGTCTCACACACAGTACGTCAGACAAACGGGGATATAGTCATCGATGGCACTGTGTCATCTGTTGTCATGTCACGGACGCCTCTGACAGCTGACTGAAAGATCTTTTCCACCGATGACAACAATCCGGAGGGGAGGGAGGGACCCAGGCCGCAAGTAAATGCTCCGTTCGAGTTGGTTTCACGCGATTCCTATTCTCCGGCAAAGTATGATGATGAAGATCGTACATCCACGGCATCAGACCAGAGACGCTCGGGTGCAGGCCCTCAAGGAGATCATCGAGACAGCCGACCCCAACGAGCGCCTCGAGACCATCAAGGCATACCTCAAGGAACGGACACGGAAACGACGATGGCAGGCCCGAGGGCAACAGCTACAGTACGGGATGTTTGACTTTCTCCGAGTGTTCGCTGTGCCTTTGGGCCTGAAATAAACGTCCGTCGAAATAGTACGCAGACGGAGAAACGTCGAAACAAGGGAATCTCCAGGACGTCTCGGCTTGCTCTCTCTCGGCTGACCTGATCTCTGTGGCTATGCCTTGACTGATGGAATAACAGCTATGTTCAAGCGATGCTTCTACTTCTGTGCTTGGCTTGTGGCTGTCATGTTCATTTGGGTGCTATCTGTCAACGCAGAGGGGACGTCCCAACAAGGCTCGATGCTTCGCGAGGACTCAGATGAAAGCGGTCGGCTTCAAGACGATGAGCGGAATAAGAAGCAGGCGCAGAGAGGCTACCACCACTCGCCTTCAGCAAGCAGCAATCGCACGCCAGCGGCATCCTCGCAGCCGGTGAATGTCTGCTTGCTGAGTGAACTTATTACGCAATTCTAACTGAATTAACGTCGACGTCCATAGTAGCGTCTTGCACACCTTGTCCTTTTGTGTGTCTGTGTCAGCCTCTCTCCCGGCCTAATTTCGTTATCGTCATAGCTGATGATCTGCGCTGGGACGCAGTCGGCTATGCACAGAAGGAGCTTGCCGCGGACAAGCATCCTCCTTTCCGCGAAGCTCTCTTCCCGTGGATGCAGGAGGCTACGCCAAACATCGTGCGTGAGCTGCTTCTACTTCTGTGCCCCTTTTCTATATGTGGTTGCGACGCCGTGTATGCAGGATCGTCTTGCGGCTGGCGGGGCGCGCTTCCGCAATGCATACGTCACACTATCTTCGTAGGCGATGGATGGAAAGGGCGCATCTTCGTTCTCAGCACCCATGTATCGTATGTGTGTTGTGTGTACAGTTGCAGCGCGAGCAGGGCGTGCATGCTCACAGGACGATACAATTTCATGAATGGCGTCTATCGCAACAACGACGAGTTGTCCTCGGACATGCCCACGTGGGGGTTGAACGACAGCTCTTGATTGATTGATTGATTGATCGTACAGGTATGCATGTCTGTTGGGAGATGCTGGGTACAAGACGGCATACATAGGGAAGGTGGGTGGGCATACCTCATGGGCAGCCGGGGACGTCGTCAAATTGTTGGTTGGTATCAGTGGCACATGGGCAAACAGTCGGAGCGGCCCTGCTTCCAGTGGTACAGGACGTACATCGGCAGGTATGTACCAGCTCACGCACATGCATGGGATGCGGCCTCTCTTGTCTGTACACTAACCTTTCCCCATATGCGTGCAGTGCTACGTATTATCACATGGTCTTCTACAAGGTAACTCACAGCACACGCCGAATGTCCGTATCCCCAACATACATTATTATCCAATGCTCATTTCAAGGAACCTGACACGGCACCGCTTGAGGAGCGGTTGATCAAGCGCCAGGGGTGGGTCGACAAGGTGCTCACTTCGGCACTGTCGAAATGTGATACCAATGCCCTTCTCTTTGGTCTCATTTTCGACAAGGCGAAAACGGACTTTTTCACGGAGTTCCTTGAGGAGCATCAGGCTACCAGCCACGATCAGCCATTTCTGGTGACTCGTCAGATGGCTGGTTCGGACCACGTCAAGCAGCTGGTGTCTGTATATGTGTAGGTAACGATCGGTTTGAAGGCTCCCCACAAGCCCTTTCTACCCGGCAAAGGCCACGCATTCAACTTCACCGGCATTGAACCTAAATTGAGCCGCAACCACAACACCGCGCCCCCATTCGATGTCAGTAAGTCAGAGAATCACTCCACGCACACACGTGTCTGCACAGACGGGCCTCTGCAGGCGGGGATGGATACAGAGCCGTTCAGTTTTTATGGCTCAGAGGACGGGTTTTCGCAGACCTTGGAGAACTATTCCTCCTTGATCGCGTCACTCGATGACAGTGTCGGCCGCGTGTACGCTGCCCTGGAAGAGCGCGGCCTGCTGGACAACACGGTTATCATGTTCGTGTCTGACAATGGTCTGAGCGACCTCACACTCTGAGAATGCAACTCCTACGAGTTCGTTATATTCAGGTCTGACGGCCAACAATCATCAGTTGAGCTTCTACAAATTCGTCGCCTATGAAGAGTCTATTCGGGTGCCCTTGGCGATTCACTACCCAGCGCTCATAAAGCGCAACACGGTCATCGACCAAACCGTGTTAAACGTCGACATCGCCCCGACGCTCCTCGACTTTGCTGGGCTGGAAGTGCCTCCGTACATGCAAGGCATCTCGTTCATGCCCCTGCTGGACGCGGCGCAGCGTGCGGAGGTGGCACCCTTTTGGTGGCCGAATCACTTTGCCTACGTGTATCTGGGCCTCAAGGACGATGCAGTATCTGAAGCTGCCAGCGACGTCGCACGAAGTGAGCGAGCCGGGAGAGACCGTCGCACTAGTGTATCTGTATGTGTGCCCTTGTAGTACCCACATGTATGGTTTGGCGGACGGGTGAAAGCGTGGGTACGCAGCCCGACGCCAAGCTGACAGAGTACCCTCAGTGGAAGGAGTGGACTGAGCTGTTCAGGCTGGATGATGACCCTGAGGAGACGGCCAATCTCGCCAACGGTCCCAAGTATGCACCACTTCTGCAGAAACTTCGCGAGGAGATGGACGACCACATGATGGACCTTTCGCTGTATCAGCGATCGCCCGTCTACAGGGGGACCGCGCTCCCACATAGATTATACCCACTGTGCGTACATACGGACGAGCGGAGGAACAGAAATCCATTCCAAAATATGCGTCGTGTCGTCTCGTGTGGTTTGGTGTGTGTGTGCAGACCATTGCTTGAGTGGCCATTTGATCACGAGAGCACCGAGGACATCCGGTGGCGTGACGCCGCCTCGAACCTCACCCTCGTCGGCAACGCCACCCTCACCCGTGTCGCAGACACACTGTTGCAGACGCCTTACTACCAACCACGGCTCACCAACAACGCCCTGCAGCTGTCCTATGTGCTGACCTTCGTCACGCAGAGCGACCGTGCCATTGTCCGCAGCCCGCTGCTGTGGCGGCCGTTCTCTGTCCGCACCATCACTCTGTGGGTACAGCTGCGCGCGAACCCCGATGATGCCGTGTACCAGCTAATATACAGTGAGCATGGGTATTGGCTGAGGGGTGTCCATCCATCGTGCGTGTCTGTGCAGGCGAGGGAACCGACACAACTGGACTACAATTGCGTGTAGAGCTGAGGAGCTTGGTGGCCAAGCTGAAGGTAGACGGAGAGGACTACAGCGTCACCGCGCCCTACACAGCGACCGAGTGGACTGCCGTCGCCGTGCAAGTTGACGTCACAAAGGCCTTATCCCTGTAAGACATTATACCCACAATGCCTGTGTATTTGTTGTACTTTCCCGCACCCCCAACGTACACGCAGCTACATGAGCGGACTTCGTGTGGGCCGGATGCCCCTCTCGAGTCTATCTGGGGAGGAGATTCTCACCATCGAAGCAGACGCCTCTCTCGGCGCATCAGCGTCTGACGTTGCTGATGGGTTCGTTGGGATGTTGGACGACATCCGCATATACGATGATGCTGCCAATGTTGGCAGCATCACGTTCAAGCGTCAGGCGCGCATGGTGGCCAGGTTTAATTTCGAGGATAGCCTGACCGACGAGTTGCTGCAGAATGAGGCCACCGTCCAGACAGAGTTGCTGCAAGCCGAGTACCCCCTGTATGATGCAGAGGACAACCCTCGCTTCAACTCTACCACGATATCGTTTGACGGCGACTATCATTTGATCCTCGAGTCAGACCTTCTGTCGCGTCCATGCCGATCGTTCACACTGATGGTGTTTCTGAAGCTCGTGAGGCTTGAGGAGATGCAGCTGGTGTATGAGGAAGGGGGGCATGGAGGGGGCCTTTCGTTGACGTTGTGGGATGGATCGCTGAGATTGGCCATCGCCGACCATGCTGCTGGGGTGGAAAAGACGTACAGCGCGGCGTACCCAGAAGCCGAATGGAATCATGTAACCGGTGAGATGACGAGTGCATGGCCATGCATACGCCGACACCAATGCACACGTGCCTTGTCTTTGCCTGGCGTGTGTCCCCGTATGTCAGTCACATTCGACGGCCGGATGGCGGAAGGCCCCGTGGCTATCTATATCAACGCCGTACAGGTGCTCTCCGCCAACTCGACACTCACACAGATCGGTGACATTTCTGCGTCATGGAAAGACGCGGCCATCGGCGGTAGTGCCGGTACTGTCACGGGCACGACCAGCAGTAGCAACGGCACCACGACTACTGTTGCAGGGACGGCGTTCTCGCGCCCGTATGGTCGGTTTATGGGTTGGATGGATGAGCTCACCATATGGGATATCGCGCTCAGTGACTCGCAGATACGCGACATGCGGTCTATACGGGTGGTCAATGCTCTCATCACCACAAACACAAAGACAGACACCACGCCAACCCAGAAGCAGCAGAAGTAGACAGAGGACGGGAGGCGGGAGAAGGTGGGGGGAGGGTTTGCGCACATGTTCCCTGAGACGTGTCCTAGTCCGTTGTGCTGGTGTTGTGTCACATTGCATTGCATTGTGGCAACATTCATCTTACCCCCCATGATTGAGTTGGTGATTTCTCGGCTGTTTCTCCTCCTTTTCGGATGAGCGAGCGTGTATCGGACTACACCCAACCCCCTCCACCTACCCTCATCCCGCGAGACGGCGGCGGGCCCCCCTGTTGCGCATGCAACGAGAAAGGGACGTCTGCGCTGTCCACATGCAGCCGACGATGTGACTGCCGGAATTTGTATGAGTATCACGGACACACAGACGAGTGTTACGGTTAATGACAGTTTCCCCACGAAAAAAAAAAAAGTTGTGTCACAGTGTGTGCTTTTGTTGTCGTTTTTGGGTGGGGTCAGACAGGAAGATACACAGACAGAGACACACAGCAGTTGCATGTACCGTGGAGGTAATGAGAATGAGGCGACCAGATACGAACGCGTAGGGGAATTTCACACGCTCACTTTAGAACTGCACTCGTGCAACAAGGAAAGGATCCATCATGAACCACCTGCCGCTCACGGCACTCAAATTTGACAATGGGAAAAGTTTCGCGAGGAGTTGGGGGGGGTTGGGGGCGTCATTTCATTCATTTGGGGTCCGACGCAACACTGTCAGCAGCAGTGCGTCTTCGTCTTCTTAATCTCCATTGGATGGAGCCACCGTTGCGCGAACCCGCCGGAGGGCCTCAAAGAAAAGCGAAGGCAGCTCAAGAAAGATAATGATCATGCTGCACACTGGACACTGGACTGACAAATGAGGTGACAAGTCGTTTGTGTGGCAAATGCATGCTGCACCGCATTTTCCTTCTTGTCCAATGCAGGACCTTGTGTCTTATTACCGTCTTCTCTGTCGCCGTCGGCGTCATCATTGTCGTCACAGTGCTCGTTCACACTCAAGGCGGCGCGAACTACTCTCGTTCTTTGACAACGGTTCCAGCTGCAGCAAAAGAGGAAATGCCGTCGGATGCTATCGCAGAGCCTGTGGGTGGAGGAGGGCTATCTTTGGCTGGGGGAGGTGCTATCCGCCTCCTGGCTGCATCAGGACGGAATGTGGACGCAAATGTCTCATCGGTGGAGTCTTCTGACTGGGCCCCAGCTGTGCTGACCGAGTGTCTGCAGAACATGGCGCACAACTGGGCGCCTTGCATTGCAGCGTCGAATGACAAGATCGAGTATGCTGAGGAGCTTATATTTCCCGACTTCTCTGTGTCATTTCCGATCCTGCTGTCCGACAATTTATCCTTCCTGGAAAAGAAACTGATGAAGGAGCATTCTGAATTTGACCAGACTCATGTGTACTTTCGCGGCCAACATGGTCAGAACCTGGTGATCACTGATGGCTCATATGTCAATGCCCCTCCTGTTGATAGGTAATTGTCAAAGCAACACACGGAGGGACACCAAGAGTGTCAATGTTCGCGTTTTAGGTGGTCGCAATCTTCCTGCATGTCTCCGGGAGTCCAGCACAAGCCGCTGCTCACCGACGGAGGATATTTTGCTCACGTAACAAACTATCCTTCTGCCATCCTGGCCACCACCCCCGACGCGTGGTCCTTTCAGCACTTCCTCGATCGAGTCACGCATGTAATCGAGCAAGCGGCGCATCTGCTGATGCCGAGACCGTTATCATTACATCAGGCGGCGCATCGAGTGGCACTGTGAGAAACATCCAACAGGCGCTGGGATTCGACCAGCGGCGGGTGATTAGGCTGCGAAACGGCAATCGGCAACGCATTAAGGCAAAGCGGCTTCTCTTCTCCTGCCGCTCGCCATTGGTCCATCCTTACTTCGCCGTCAGTAATACATATTCAGCACACATACTACCTGATATGTACATACACACGCCACTCTAGTTCTGTTTCTCGTGCAGCTTCGGTTCGTGGAGCGGATGAAAGTGCGGAGAGACACACCCCTCGACCAGCGGAAGGTATCATCTCGTATCTCATCTTGCGTCTTCACCGTCTTTGTTCTTCGTTTATAGGTTGTACTCTTTTTGAGCCGCAGAGGCAAGAAGAGAGACATGACCAACGAGAGTCAGCTCGTGAGTGAGATACAGGCGTTGCTGCAGAGGAGAGGGAAGGGGGAGGAGTTGAAGATGTTTAGGGACGTGAATCAAGGAGACTTCCGCGGCTTCGTGGAGTGGATGGGGTTGAACGTACTGGCTATGGTCGGTCCTCACGGCGGGTACGTCATCTCGCACCAAGAGTACATCATGGGCTTCACTTGTCTCTACTCTTTCAGTGCCTTCTTCAATCATCGATTCTGTGCAAAACATACACTGGTCACAAATCATTTGCACAATTTCAGTACATTCTTCAACTACTGCGTCGTGACAGATCCTCGAGCTGATGCCCAGTGACCGAATCTTCAAAGGCATGCCCAACACAATTGTCCCACCTAGCTGTTTGTTTCACTGTTGTGCTTGTGTGTCTGTTGATGCAGGCATCTGGTTCGAAGCACAAATGTTGAAGCAAAACTACGCCATGGCCATCTTCCCTCCGCTCGGCGGCCATCGAGTTCAAGCCGATGTGACGAAGGTTGTCTCCCTCCTGGACAAGAATCTGGGCAAGCCAGCGCCGGCAGATGCACTGCTCCACGCATACACGTGGAAGATAGATAGGTAATCCGGCGTCCGTCGTGTGATGTTGGATGGCTGTTGTCTATTCGTAAGCCTTCCATAGGTGACAGTAAACAAATCAATCCGTGGACCTGGAATCGAGCTGCTATCGGAACAAGAGCCTTGTTTGGAGAAAATGTGTGGAACGCGAGCCTTGTTTCTTCCTTTTTTAGTTGAAGGGGTGTTGAATCATCGCAACACGCTCCTCCTTTCATGCGCCGTCTCTCCTGCTATTCTTTGTGGGGAAGGGGAAGATGTATTTCGAATTGAAACGAAATCATTTTGAACACTTGAGAAAGCAGCCGTCATGGGAATGATTTCTCCCGCATTGTCTTTCGGTCCCTCAGTACCAGCACGGAGGCCTTCACGGTACAATTCACACGTGGTCAGTATTTGCAATGATGAGGAGGAGGGCACCGAAGGTGCCCGAAGCGCCGACGGCATGTCAGTCAATCGAGTGATTCATGAATGGTGGAGCGAGGGATGTGCGAAGCGCAGACCGATGCGGAGACATCCATGAATCACTCAGATTGACTGACCTGCCTAGGCCACCCCCCCTCCTCTTCGGATATGACTGTATTTCATCATGTTACATCGACTGATATCCATGTCACCGCTGTCTCCTGACTCCAGATTCATTCTTCAACTGAATTAACGTCTCCGTCCTAAATCTGTCGGTTGTAAAAATCGGTAAATAGCTTCTTCAATAACTTCCTGAGGTCACCCTTCGGGAGGCCCGGAAACACAAGCCTGCCTTTCTCAAAGTACTTTGCCAGTGCATCCAACTCCGTCTCCTTGTAAACTCCTGAATATGCATTCCCACATCGATCATTGTGTTGTCATTAACAGATCATTTGCCTCCTACCCGACTGGATCAAAATCAGATAGCCCTCCAACTAGGAGCACGTGTCCAGATACTTCGCGTACTCCTCAACAGAGACAGATTTCAGCGGGTGCCAATACATCCACATGTATCGTTGGGCTGAACGAAGGAGACAGGGTCTATTGCGTTCCTAAAAGGCTGTGCGTTGCTTACTGTCTCCTGTGTATTCGCCCGTGAGGTCATGATACCTTTTGGCCGCCTCTGCGGGTCGCCTGGTACTGAGCCAGGCCGGAATACAAGCCGGGGCCCCGCTTCAATGACCCCGTGTATCCTATGAGTTGCATATCGCTTTGCACGGCGTCCAAAGTACGCTTCGGGGTCACAGGGAGCGGTGTGACGCAGCGGTCGGGGATGAGGGATGATGGTTCAGTATGATGCCGCATCGCGTACACACTGACGTGACGTCGCAGCAGCAGCAGTGGATCCAGTTGAAGCGGATGGCCTACCCCACATCCGACGAGGGCACCAAATCGAAACATATCGGTGCCGCCGTGGGTGCACATGGTCTGGGGTCGAACTCATAGGTGTAGATGTGTGGGAGAAAGTACCCGCGAGTCCATCCGTAACGCTTGTCCAGTCCCTGAATAAACTCCGGGGTCAATTTGTGCGTGGTGCCCTTCCAATCCTCATACATAACTGCAGAAACAAAATAAACGTGTAAATATGACGACTACCGTACAGTTCACAGACTTCACCCATCTATGCGGCAGGACTGGCCTCGAGTGCCATTCTTCCGTGTGTTGATTTCTTCGATCAGGTGTTTGCAGCAATGTCCGCTAGGGGAGGCGGCCGCGAAGGCTGCACCCCCCCTTCTGCAATGCAGCAACGATCATGAAGGTTTGCAAATCAAAGCCAGCAAGCGACGACTTGCCAATGGTCAATGGGCGAGGTCGCACAGACAGACATCTGGGCGACTACAACTCGCTACACATCCCTCAGATTTTCTGTGTGTGTGCACATCACGTATGTTGCATGCCATCCGGTCGGTCTGCGGTCCACGTATCCCTGTCCATCACACAGACACATTCACCGGCCTGTCGTCGGCGCTCCCACTTTTTGACGCCCTCCTCAATGAACTCTACGTTTCTCGGAATTGCCACCGCGGTCGCCAAGCTCGCAATCCCCTCAGTTCCGTTGTCGGGGGCTTTTGCATGCGGCCCCCAGCTCATATTCACGCATTGCCCGAAACGCGAACGCGTAGCTCGACAGCCGGACCACTTCATCCCGGATTGAGCAAGTTGGGCCCCAAGTCCTCTTCCGAATCGCCCCCTGTTCCGTTTCTCAGTTCCTGCAAGAGTCTGTAGCGACATCCAAATGGAGAACCTGTTGCTGCGAGGGAAAACCTTGCTCACCGCATTCGATGACGTAAGAGCTTCAAGCCGAAACACACGACATTGATCTGTCCCAATGTTTGTCTATGTTCTATCAGCTGTGCAGGGCGTTGTCGAAGGCGGAGCGCAATGAGGATGACGAGACGAGAGTCTCGCAACTGGACCCCCAGGAGGTGAGTGACAGAGAAGAGAAGCACATGGCCCTTTTAACTCAATCCAGCAATTGCAATCCAGATCCATTTCTACCGCGTCGTCGACGATGCAACCCACCGAGTGGCCTTGCTGATAAACTCGAGTCGGTTTTCGGACGCCATGAACAGTCTTCGGGCAGCGGAGGAGGCCCTTGCAGCGTGGAAAAGATCGTATCAACACGTAAGTAGCTACCACTTGGGTCTGTAGTGGAGTTGGCCCAGTGTGTTTGCTGTGCATTCAGAGTAGTGTAATGCCACTTGAGTTCACGCGGTGCCAGCTGGTTTTATTGAATGCGTTTGCTGCATACCATCGAGGGTGACCCAAGCAGACGCGCCTGTGACGCCAGCCCTGCATGGAATCTCCGTTCGGTCACAATGGTTTCCGACAGGCTGAACAATCACCATTCCGCCCTGTCGTACCTTCAAAAGGCGTCGTTGCTGGAAAAGGTGGTAATGTCAGTTCTGTGACCCCTTGAGCAAGTTGTACCTGCATGACATTCATTGTCAATCCGGAGCAGCAGTTCAAGTTGTGCTTCCTGCGCCTTTTCTGCAGCTTCTACATGATGCTGCAGTGAATCGCCATTATCAGTGGGCTGAAACAAAGAATGAGGAGGGACCTCGCAAACCTCATGAGCAAGCAGACAAGATCATCGTCACGCCGGACAGGGACGCTCGGGACAGCTGGTCTGGAGTATGCCTGCTTTTGGCTCACACGCGGACAAATTTGTCAGCTGTGCTCTCACAGATGAAGAGGTCAGTAGGAATATGCCAGCGTCGGTGAATCCAACACAATGCCGACTGTCTTCACAGGCACGCTGAGGCCTTACACCACGCAGTCAAGGCGCTTGCTCACCTAGAGGCGAGCCTCAAAGCGCCTGACCTGATGGAGGAGATGAATGAAGACACGACAGATCCACGGTCGTACATGCTTGACCAGTTCGCCAACAGGCAACTAAGAAGGGACTGGGTAGGATTAATTGTTGATATCTGCGCACAATACTGCCTAATATTCTTGTTCTTCACTCTTAGTGTCGCAGTGTGGTGGCTTCATTTCGCGTAATGGGTGGCGAGCTGGAGTTTCTTCTTGACACGGCATCCGCTGCATATATCTACGAGATGGCCGTGGTGTTCGTAAGGTATGCCCGAGTGTAGTTTGTCTCTACGTAAGCAAGACACGCTTTTTCTGCAGGTGTCACATTCCTGGTGATGACCTGGAGGGTCTGCTGCAGGATGATCTGATGCAGCTTACCAAGCGAGGCACACCATCCCGTGCACGGTCTGCGCGTGTTCATGCCCTTCCTACGTCGCTCCAATTCATTTGTTTATCCATTGCCAGATCCGAAGCAGCTGACGAGTCGATGCATGTTGCATCAGCCAGCGCGGATGGAGGGGACGATGAGCCTTTTAAGGACATCGCCAAACGTGAGCTCACCGACTACGTCAGTACTTCTGGACAGAAATAAGCATATGTTGTGTCCTTGCAGTTCGTCAGGCTTGCTGCGACATCCACGAGTAGGAACTCGAAGGATACTATCTGACATTGTGAATTGGCCCACTTCCTTCCAGGTCGATGATTGATAAGTATGGCTCGCTCGCCGCTGCTTTTAAACGTCGGCCGGACAAAGCTCATGCGGAACACATGATGGATGCATCCAACTCTTTCATCAGATGCCGATGGCGATAGTGACGGCATCATCAATTCAGGTACCGTCACATCTTTTCTCCGCGTTGAGTGTGCACACACTTCGCTCCTCGCTTGGCACCAATCTCAGACGATTTTTTGGCCTTACTTACCAATCTCCAGGTAAGATGAATACATCAATCACATAGAGCAGCAATGTTGCCCAACGTCGTATCCCAGCTGCGCCTCTCCGTGTCTCTGGGGTTCCGAGTGTTCGAGCTGCTTGACCAGTATCCCTTTGGCTTTGTGAGAGAGCGAGAGTTTGTCGATTTCTATAACTCACTCGCATGTTGGTTGCCACACCACAAGCGCCCTTCCAGACACGCAGACGAGGATCTTCAGGCGCTGGACGAAGGTAATGCGCTTGTGGACACTCCAACACAAGGTGGCGTGCTGGTTTAAAGACTCACAGACTCTCGAGAGGTTCAGGAGGAGGGTTATTCGACGGTTCCGTGACCCAAACGTGGCATTCCGCCTGATTGATGAAGACAGTAAGCCAGCGACATATCGAGATAAGCCATTTGGCTGTTCCTGCGTGTTTGCCCCAGACGATGGCCGGATAGATCAAGCAGACCTTGTTGCCTGGTCAGCTCCAGCTCCGTTCACCTGAACACTAGTGATGTTCTCTGCTTCAATCTCAGGTGCCCCGCGATGTTTGACATGATTCCCGAAGGTAAAAGCCTCACTCTAGGTAACTGATAGGACCAGTACCACCTGCCTGCGGTTGTGTCAAACCTTTCAGACGCAGAAAAGCTCTTCGAAGAGCTGGACCGGGTCTGCCTGATAGTGGTTCATCGTTCCTCACAGACGTGTCTTGCACATGCAGGACAGATGCGAGTCCGTGACCTGTGCTGAGTTTGAGGCATTCTTTGCATTGGCGGCTGAACGAAGCAGGTTTCTGCCGAAGCTCACACCAGAAGATGCGAAGAGCTTGCGAGAACTAAAGCATATGGTACACAAATGGCTCACACGAATGGTAACCAAAGGTGTCACGGCAGTCTTTTCTTTGCTCCTTAGATTGAGCTGAGATTTGGTTCCATCGCAGCGGCGTTCGCGAGACTGGACGTTGACGGTAAAGTTAAGGCCTCCGTATGACAAATGCCCCTGTGATTGGCACGTACATACACAGGGACGCAGCTGATCCGAATTGGTGAGTTTCTACGTGCAACAAAGCGATGGGGCATAGAACGGAGCGATGCAGCGTGGCTCTTCCACCTCTTGGATTGGTGAGCTCCCTTACGCGTGACTCAGGTTTCTGGACATTGCTTTCCTTTCAGGAACGACAACGGGTAACGCTAGATCTGACTCTTCTGCATGGAAAGTCTGTCTTCGTGTGCTTTCTCTGCCTCCACAACAAGGGCGATATCTTTGAGAGAGGTGAGGTCTAAAAGTACCTGCCCATTTCAGATGCTTGTCTCAATTTGTGTACGCCTCCAGTTCTCTGATGTTCTGATGTACTACGGTGGAAGTGATGAAACTGAGAGACAGCCGTTTCCGATGCCCCGCCGTTCATCGATCACGCAGCGCCGAGCGTCATACGCGAAAGCTGTACCGAACATGAAGGGCATCCGCTATTGATCAAAGGACCATCTATTCGTTGTTCCATCTGTTCAGGGCGTCCAAGGAACTCCAGCAGTGACGTTGCGAATACCCGAAGGAGCTGTGCCTGAGAGATCCTCCCACGAGTCCTCTTCGCGTCCCGCGAGCTCCCATTCTCGTCTTGGAAAGAAGCGGAAGACTGCCGAACAGAGAGAAAGGGAGCGGAGGGCAGAGGAGCTGGCAAAACGGGTGAGCTTACCTGAAAAAGGGGAGACCGCCCAGGATCACTTCTCCTTTCGCAACGTTAGGGCGTCGAGCTTGAGCTTGCCAATCTGCAGCAGCGCTGGAAGGAGGTTGAGTCGGTGAGAGAAAGTGTGACAATATGTGCTAACTGGAAAGCCTAGTGCGTGCCTCTCAGAGTATCCGTTACATGCCGCACAGCGACCTCGCCGAACTGCATCTATACTTTTGGCCGAGGTGACAGGATGGGCGCAGGGCGGAGGGTTGGTTGGTTGGGGATCTCCCACTATGTGCGTTCACGCAGTACCTACACTTTTACTGGAAATCTCCCGTCGGCACGTGTTCGGCGGCCAGAGCTGGCAATGAAACAAAGCGGGAGCCGCCGAAAGGGACAGGATGAGTCACCGCAGACGCGCAACCCCTACGCACGCAGGTTCGTATGGAGCGGCTCTTATTCTAGTCAGACGTACGTGTTGTATCGAATTTGTTGTGTCCAACTCCACCTCACAGACGAGGCGGTATGGATGTGGACATAGATCTTGACTTTCGAAACAAACAGATCGGAAGACACCAGAGCGCCCTCATCGGCAGACTAGCCGAGCTATCGACAAAGAACAAACCAACTGGGACGCCGACCGTCCTCTCTTCATTGAGGTACCGCTGACGACACTTACACGTGGACACCAGTATCTGCATTAATATGCGTGTCGCTGTGCAACAGAGCTTGCATCCAGAACTTCAAAGCACTCGTGCAAAAACAGATGCTGCGCAGCGGGATCCCGTCTGAGAGAGAAATGAGACGTCGGAGGAGTAGAAGGTAACAAGTTTCCGCCTGTTGTGCTCGTCATGTCTCTGTGGATGACTGATTGTCTGGGCAGCCTCAGCCGCTTCCTGGACATCAGAGCACAGAGAAGGGTATTCAACTGCCACTGACACCTTTCTCAGCTTCATTCTGCGGTGTCATTTGTTGATGCCAGTCTCTGACGGGCCCCCCAGCCATAAGGACACGCGGGGCGGGGGATGGTGGGCCTGCAGCTGGTGTCGAGCGCCAGAGCTCCTCTTCTTCTGCCACGTCCAGAAGCAACAAACCCATAACCCGTCTTCGAGCCGCCTTGACAGATGGGCCCTTCGCTGCTCTAAAGCAATCACGTATATTTGCGGATGAGGAGCAAGACAATGGGCGAAAGGGGGTTGCGGAATTGGTGGACGGAGACATGGAAGAGGACGCTTTTTTGTGGGGGCCGCCGGAGGACCAAGAACCGGATGAAGAGATGGAGGAAAGGAAGAAGGAGATTCTGAGGGATGCATTGACGATTGTAAGTCATGACAAAACGTCAGACGCTTCCCATTGCCCAAACATTTACTGTCAGTTTCTGGCGTCCAAGCTGCGTAGAAAGCTGAAAAAAAGAGAGACGGACACAGCCGCTGCAGCCGATAGCAAAAGCCAGCCTGCAGCCAAAGCACCAGCAGGTGGGTGGACACGAGCCAGCCACCGCGGAAAAGAACTCATGTCAAAAGCATGTCTAAAACGAGGCTGCTCCAGGTCTTCCGTCCAGGCTGATGCCCTACAATTTGGTGCACAGTGATGTAAGTGGCCACCAGGGCGAGGAGGAGGCGTGGGAGAGACAGCTCGACGAGGCCCTGAGGCTTATGCGTCTCAGACCCCAACAGTCAGCAGCGATGCTCCAGAAGAGATCCAAAACACAGGTAGGTGACTCTCCTTCGAGACCGTGATTCCATCGCACACATCGAGTTGTCGTTTCAGGACCTGTTTCAGCTGTTGATGTCTTCGGACAGTCTGCTGGAGTGTCAAGCTGATGTGGATACAGAGACAGCCTCACCTCTAGAGGTGGCACAGGTTAGCGTGTCCCAGGCTCTTGCTTCAATCACCCGCGACCTCCGAAGCAAATCGATCCCTGAAACTCGGCCTGCTGACTCAAAACTGGCCAGACAGCGCGACGACGTCGGACTCAGATCCTGCAAAGCTCTATCGCGATCAGCCACCCGCTCATCGCTTGCTCATGGCTTGGAGCAGCCAGGCGCACCGGAGGAGCTGCCTCGACGCCTCTCTCCACCGGCGAAGCGGAGGCAAACTGCACCAGCTGTGCAGCATAGGACCGTGCGTGGTCAAGAGGGGCTCAAGTCGGCGCTGCTCATGATGGCACATGTTCCTGATGACATTCAAAGGCTAGTGCAACCTTCTTGACATATCAACTGCTCTGATCCATCACAAACCGCACAACTGCGTGTTGTGGCTGGTTTGTGATGGACGGATGGATGCAAGTTGCCTTTTTCTCATGAGTCTACGTTTCTGTTTCACAGCTTGCATTGCGTAGACTCGCTGGCACAAGAGCAATCAAAGATGAAGTAACCAACGGGGATACACAAAATGGGTCCGCATGAATCAAGCCGGTCAACACATAACGTGCCATTCATCTGCACGACAGACAACATTCAAAATCGGCACGAGAGACCAATGGTGTCTCCACACGAAACAAGCAGGGTATTGTCTCCACATTGGCCAACATACGACTGGCACGATCGTGCAAACCAAGCAAATAGACAGACCATACGGCTGACGAGTCGGTTGCTTTGCGTGTATCTGCATGGCTTCTCGACGGCCACACGCACACATTATATGTAAGCCACGGATAAGGAATCTATGTTTGCCGCCATGGTTTGCATTGTCGTGGACTCGCACAAGAGCAATCAAACAAAGCGAGCAACGGGGGCATACACAGATAGGTCCGCTGCACAAGGTGCCTTCAGATAAAGTCATCTGCACGACAAACAGCATTCACAATCGGCACGAGAGACCAATGCCCTCTTACGAAGTCCTTATGGTGTCTCCACACGGAAAGGTCCCGACCATGCGTCCGCACTATATGGCCTCATCGATCATTGTGTGGTATTCAAACGCGTCGATTTCTTCGCGCGCATCCGTTGATCGAGTATGTCAGGCACTGATACACGCATTTGGATAAGTGTGTACGTCTGACAAAGCGTCCGTGCCTTACGGCACACAGTCACGCCAAAAGGAATCACGCCATTCATGGATGAATGACTTGTCGCGGTCCACATGGGATCCTTCAGCGTGGTACGTCTCTCCTTAGAACAACTCTTGCGTAGAGCCACTTGTCGTCATTTGACTTGTCTGGCCTCCTGATAAAGTGGCATCTTGTTGGATGTATGAGACACAGGGAGTTGAAAACATCCTGGTCCTTCCCTATAAAGCGGTTGGTCTTGATGAACCACCTGAGCATTTTATAGAACTCAGAGTGGAGCCAGTATAGGGTTTCCCTGTGGCCGCCGATAAAACCTGAGAGAGGGAGAGAAGGGAGGAGGGGACATTGAGCAATGTTTGTATGTATTTCGGCCAACCGCCCATCAAGTAGAAGTGATGCGGCTTGAATCTGATTGCCAATGCACACACACCTGACATGTGAATGCTGTGTCTCACTTTAGTGACATACCTTGGCAAGCATTGGAGTTTTTTGCACCGCCTTTATCTCTTGGCAAACGGTTTGGCCATGACCAACCAGACTTTATGCCTAGGAAGCCTCAGGATCTTGTCTCGATCAGGGAAAAATCTGTAGTAGTCCATGGCGATTTCCTCCTTCGTCAAACGTCGGAAGTAACTGAGACACCGAACGCATTAGCGGCGTTCGTAGAGCGCGTGGATCTTTCTATACCCGCTTACACACCGATGTCCATCCAGAGAAAGAACTCTGTGCCAAAGGGTTTTCGTCCATCGCTCGTTTCAAATGATTGACTTTCTCATGCCAAATCATGTACAGCTCTGGGCTGTGTAGTGTAGCGAGTGGCTTCCTTTTGCCAAAGTAGCTGACAAGCGAACCACGTGAAAAGCGAAGTCAACCACGTCAACCAGACCCCCAAAGTACCTCGTGTTGAGGAATTGATCGTGCGACCGGACGAATTGATTGTGGTGTCTCCACACATAGAAGTCTCGGAAGCGTTCTTGAATGATCAGGGTTTTATCCATCAGCCCCTTCCTCATCCTTCGTATCTTGGGTACACTTGTTCTGTCGTAAAAGATGACCATCTCATTCCGAATCGACAGCATAGGCCGCATCCACTCATCGTATTCCTCCTGATTCAAAACAAACAGCAAACAGACGACACGGCAAACAACGACGTAGTGATCATAATAAAGGTGAAGATCACTACGTCGAGTTCACATGTGAGTGTTTGCTGAATGGAAGCTCAAAGTAGGCGGTGACAATGGTTGTGTTGCTGAACGGTCCCGCCTGTAGTGATGTTTTGCGGCTTTTTTTCGACAACAACACGCCCACAGCACAGGAAACGGCGACCAGCGACAGCGTTGCAACTGTCTTCTGGAAACGCTCCATTCTCGCCGCGTTCGGTTACACGGGCCTACCTTTCCGGCGCTACTGGAGATCTTTTCTGTCCACAGCACACACCAAACAGGCAGCATGCACACGCACGAAGGACGAACCCCAAACGAAGAGAAGGGCTCTCCTAGTAGTTCTGTAAGAATGTCTGCTTGACGATGTTAACTGAATTAACGTCTCTGTCCCAAATCTGTTCGGTTGTAAAATTCGGTAGAAATTGCATTCTCTTGTCAACAAGTAAGCGTCCTCTGTCGGCAACGACCCTTCTGTCCGAATTAAGTAATTGATGTGTGACTCATTACTGGAGAGCAAAGAACTCTTACTCGTAAAGAATAAAAACCATCGGTTTTACCGAATTTCTAAAACTGGGACTTCGAGGAAAAAACGAATTGATTTTACCGCCGCTGAGGTATGGGTGAATCTACTGGTAGGCCTCCAACTTGAAGGTGCACGTCGTCTTGTTGTTGTTAATGCAATTGCACCACAGTCCGGTCCGGCCGTGGCCCCGGGGCTTCATCGTGCCCGCCAAATGGCCATTATCGCGGATCGTGCACACCGGGCATGGCATGTTAGCCACCACGCGGCTGAACAGACATACAGACATACAGACACGAATGATTTCTTGTTTGCCACGATGGTCATCATTTACATCCAACCTACCGAGCGGGCTCGTTTGGAATGGGAGGGGTGTACACGAGGAACCGCAGTGGGTTCCACGAGCCGCGGCCGTTCAACAACCCCCCGCCTCAGCCCAACAACCCGAGACGCATTCGGCGCGGCAAGGAGGAGAGGGCGCGGAAGGTGGAGAAGGAAGTCAAGAAATATTCCGACATCTACAGCGCAGAGATCCATTATCCCGTCGACACTGTCGGTCTCCTCACATTGATTCAGTATTCCCTCATCAGCGCGTACAATTCGCAGAACCAAAGTCTGATGAAGGACGAGGAGGCCAAGGTGTTTGTCCAGCAGTTGCATTTCGCCATAACCATTCTTGCCAAGTCAGACTTGAGTGTTGACAGTATTCAGGACACGTGCGAGGCGACGTTCCGAACGATTGTCCGCAAGGCGGCCACCGCGCAACTGTATAACCCCCGTGCCGCGTCTACTTCTTACGTTTGGGTCTGGCAGGTCGTCCTCGCCGGTTTACGTTTCCTCATTGGGTACCCTGGAGAGTCACAGGATCGACACCCGACGACAAGGCATCTGGGTGGCCACATCAAATACATCCTGGGAGCCCTCATTGCACTGGAGCGATGTCGATTGGGGCTTCGCCACGATAATTCGGCACTCGGCCACCTTTACGTCTCGGACCTTGGCACGGCTGTCCTCGCTCGTTCGTCTCTCTTCCTTCTTTCTTGGATGAAGTCGCTGAAGCTACCCGCCATGTCTTGTGTCGCTCTTGACCAAGGTGATCTCGACAGCGCCTGCCCACCTGTTGTGGAGCTCTTCTACACGGACGAGGGCGATAAGAAGAGTTCCCTCTTGATGGAGAACCAGGTGTGGCACGATATCATCACCTATCGCTCGTTCAAGGTCAACAACAGAAAACACCACAACGAGACGGTCTTGCTGACGACGCACACCATTCCGACGACCCATCTGGGGGGCGTATGCAGCTCCAAGTGGGATGCTGTGGCATTGTGAGTGACAGCAGAAACAGAGAAATGGACCTGAACAGTCTTATGTTTGTTTCTTTCAGTGAGGCCATGTACAGTAGGGGTACCTGTAGTATTCAGGACATCCGGCGTTTCTTTAACCGCAAGAGAGGAGCCAGGCCCCCTCCGGTAGTGGTTGATGACTTAGTGAGGATCCTCATGCAGCCCTCGGGAGAGGCGCGAAGGAAGGCAGCCATTGAATGGGTTCGCAGACACTGAAGAAATAGTGTGTCATCTGTCAGTTTAATTATTCATTTTTGTAAATTCCATTATTTCGTAAAAGGACATCGAAAATGAGAGATTTCAGTCACACGACGCCGAGCTGCCAGGTGAGAAGAGAAAGAGATAACCTGGTCGGTTAGCATCTCTGTGCATGTGTGTAGAGGAGGATGACGGAGAGGAGACGGCGGAGTGCTGGACCAACATTACTGCCAACGACAGTCTCCACAAGGAAGAGGATGCCCGTGACCCTCGGCTCTTTGAAAGGGCGCCCAGCACCATTGGCAACGCCAGCATTTGGCGGGGCCATGTTGATGGACTTCAGGAGGAGAAAGCGGAGAGGGAGAGACATGCACCCATGACGCCTGAAGACGAGAAACGCGCCATCGAATTAATCCAGAAGCGCCTTGACGAGCGTTTCGAGCGGCATCAAGTTCGACACATGCATGTTATGGTTCGTCAAGGATTGGTTCACATCGGCGTCATGATCCAGGAGATCAGAACTTACTTCCGTGTGCCAACAGCTGACCCTCATGTGATTGATGAAATTCTGGAGAAGGCCTACGACTGCAGGGCGGAGCAGCTCGAGAAATGCAACATGCCGGACAACAAGATGAAGATCTTCGGCATAGGGATGACCCCTGACGACACCAATTTTTGTCATGATAGAGCTACACATCTACTTCAGGAACGGAGAGCGAGCGAGAATGGTCCTCTGAATTTGTGGTATGAAGGTCTCGGAGAGCGGTGTTACATTCTGGTGAAAATGTTTGGTCACCGCCGTTACTTCCGCATCCTCTCGGCCACCGAGGAGGGAGTCAAGGAGGCCATTCAGGAGGCCGTCGCTTGGAGGAACGATATTCGGAGGCGCATAGGCTGGACCGATGCGGACATGTCAGATTACGTATTCGCCAGCCAGGATGAGGCCGAGAAGGCGAGGGATGCGGTGGACAAGCGGCTGGACTCTGTACAGGACCATGACGGCTGGCCGGACAGGATGGGCTTGTATGCTACCCGTCGGAGTGACTTCAGGGTTTACATTCGGTGTCAGCTCGTTCACGATGGCCGCGTCTTCCACAAGAACTTCCCGGTGTTATCTGCTGACAGGGATGATATGGATAGGGCTATTGAGATGGCTGTTGAGTATAGGGAGTGGGTGCGGGAGAAGGTGCGTTCGTTGAAGCAGGCCGCTGAGGAGGCCAAGGCCAAGGACAGGGCGGATAAGGAGTGTGTGGCCAGCCGCACGAGGGGGAAGAAGAGGAAGCCAGAAGAGTGTCCTACATCCGTTCCTGCAGCAGCGCCCGCCGAGCAGGAGGGGGGTGGCGAGAGGGCTGAGGGCGGCGGCGATGAGGACGATCCGATGGATGTCGACCAGGGGGGCGGGCCGGATGGCGTCGATCTAGGCGACAAGGACTTCGAGGCTCGGGATGACGGGGAGGCGGACGGGGGCGGGGATTGGTTTTTCTCAGAGGATGGCTTCTGGGAGCCGATAGAGTGAGGAGGCCTGACTGTATCCATCCTTCCACGGGGGTGGGATTGGCTCAGCACGAGGATATGCCCACCTCCTCGGCCATTGGTGTCTCGACCCATCCTTTTATCAATCCGCTGGCCATGGTGTGTCCGTAATCGTGTATCCATCGATGTATGCGTACATGTGTAGACACTCATATTAGGCGAGAATGAAAGATTCTTCGAATTAAGGATGCGTTTTGACCTACACACATTCGCGACGTCTGTGCTGACACAACCCACGTGCAGAGTAACCATCTAGCGTCTCCTAACCATCAGTCATATTCACCTCTGCATCCTCCGCAGCGGCGCCCATGTTGTCCCGGGCTCAAGCCTGATCCATCCGCACGTCGGTCTCGGCTTGCGTGTCTTCCGCCGCCAACACCACCTTCCTCATCCGCATTGTGCGGTGCAGCCCCATCCATCGGGTCTGCCTGATGTGCTGGGCCGGGCTAAACCCCAGCACCCTGGTGCTGCCCGCGGCCGCCATCACCGCCCCCCCCATGGCCATCGTTGCCGTCACCCCCATCCTTCCGACGGAGGTACGAAAAGAGTCGCTCGCGGGTCGATTTGATGGCGTGGCGCTGCTCTGGTGTAAGGGAATGCGGGACGAAGAAGAGCCGATGTACTCCCTCATCTCGCAGTGGGTCGATGAGACGCCACCATCGCTCGCTTGTGTGGCGCTGTAGTAGGCAGCTGAAGCGCACGTGGGTGACAACCAGGCCAGAATCGGGCCACGCCTCTGAACGAAACGGGGCACGTGACCGCTCCCACAGCACCAGATCGCCCCTTTTCACCTCTCCGTAGCATCCCCCTCCCGAGAGGCCGCCACATCGTAGTCGTCCACCCAGGTCTCGGTCACAAGTCCACAGGCGAATGGATGTCGGAAGGTTTGAGAAGTCCTCCTGTGTATTCAGAGTGCGGCCGGGTACTGTGGGAGGAAGAGGTCGCTTGAGTCCCCCGGTGCGGCCGTTTCATCAAATGGCAAATGTCTTGATGGCTTTGATTTCGCGATATTTGACCCCACCAACAAGAGAGAGAAAAGCGAGAACAATTTCTATCTCTTTTCTGCTGCTTGCTATGGGATCCTCGACGGGTACTGAACACGACGCGTATTTCTACGAACTCGCGAATTTCGGTACGTCCTCCAATCGATTGATAATTGTGAACATGTCTTGTTTCGCAGCGACATATGGCTACGTCCCCGTGGATAAGCTGGAAGATGCACGGCTTCTCCCTCTTGAGTTGCCTTCTTCGCTTAACAACACTGATGGAGACATGTACCTTCTTGATGGTGACAAAATGCGCCTTCTTGATGGTGAAGGGATATCCAATGAGAGCAGCGCATACATCCCCGCGCGGAAGTTTGGGATCAGGTTGCCTGCAGAATCTATTAGGAAACTTGCATTAACCGTAACACTCGTCTGTGTGTCCGTGATACTCATAAACATACAGTCCCATGAGCACGCAGAGTCAAACGCTCACGGGGAGGAGGGATCGATCCCCGCCCCATCAGCACACCCCAGTCCCGCAAACCCTCCCCTCCCTCCCCCACGCAGACAGTAGCTAGTCGCATGCGC
>CDMY01000587.1:0-38138 GCA_001179505.1 Vitrella brassicaformis | reverse complement strand
TAAGCGGGTCAATTGCGTATGTGGGTCAGCCCATCCCGATCACTCTGTACACAGTCAAAAACGGACCGGATAACCGGGTCAGCTCCCAAAGAGACTCAAATCAGCCATTCGGGCCGACCATTCGTGGCTCAAAATGACCGCAAGACGATGAAGAACACCTCTGTGAAAGAGCGGACCGATGAGAGAATGATTCCATGGAGAAATACAGACATTTTGATTGTCATCTTCTGAGACGAATCAAGGCGACAAAAAGGCGAGTTTGCTTGGCGAGGTTGATCACGATGTAAACGGAAGAGCAGCTGCTTCACGTTTGAGGCACGAACACCCATTTGTGACAAACAAGGTGGTGGTCAACAGAGTCACCTGAGGCATCTGGCGGCATTCATCCAGCCGAACACACGTTTCTTCAGCCCTGATGTGTTCGGCCTTCCTTCCTCCTCAGTCATTCCATGGATCACTTCACCCTCCGCCCACCCACACCCACCCCATCCGCCCACCCACTACCCACTCATCGTGCATTCCGACGGATGCATTCACTGCTGCAGGCGGTGGGGCGGCATCATTTATGTGATTTGCTTCCTGTTATGCTTGCTGTTCATGCCTTTCGTGCCGTCATGGCCCATCAGACACCGTTGATGACGCCAAGTGAATGTGTCAATGACGAATCTTCTCGCAAAATCACTCAGGCTGCATCACTTTGCGTGGCGTGTGTGGAGATCGACGATGAATCAAACATTCGGAGACATCCAAGGGCTCTCGCAGCCATCCAAGGACTGATTGAATGAATGAGAGAACAGACGGTTTTTCGTCGTTTTGAGTGACTTTGAGCGAGAAAAAAAGAGTCAACGGGCTTCTGAGAGGCTCCTGTGATTCATTTACAGCGAGAAATCACTCCAAAAGTCGCCGGAAAATAAGTGGGTCAGCTCTGTACGTACGCATAAGCGGGTCACACACGTAAGTGGGTCAGCCCTGTACTGACCCACTTACGCGGTCCGGACTGTACGAAAAATTTCACCATTCTCATAGCGCGACCAGCGAATGCTCACGTGTTCACGACAAGATCAAAATGACTGCATTGTGACGCGTCAAGTGACTCTTTCATCGGTCCGCATTTTACAGAGAGGTTCTCATCGTCTTGCGGTCATCTTCAGGCATGAATGGTCGGGTTGGATGGCTGATTTGAGTCTCTTTGGGAGGTGACCCGGTTATCCGACCCGTTTTTGACCATGTACAGATCGAGTGCGTTAAGGCTGGACTGTACACAACACAACAGATACAGTACATACACCATATAAAGTGTATGGTCACTGAACAAAGCTGGACACCGATGTCGCATTCGCGTTTTAAAATGAAGTGCTCAGACTACTCGCTCACGCACTGACTTGATACGCATCCCGCCTTCAAGAGTTGATGGAGAGCCTCATTGGCGAACCTGACTGTACGTACTTCCGGGCGGCATGGAGCAGCTTCTTGGTGTCCAGCCTCTTGCCCGGCGATAGAAGGCCCTGTTGCCTTCCTTTCTTTTCTGATGCTGCGGGTGCGGCCGAGGTCTCTTGTTGTGTCTCTCGTATTACTTCAGTAGTGCTGGGCGGTGAGGGAGGCGGCAGGTGCACATGCACGACACGCGGAATAGCTTGCATTTCTGGAAATGGGAACGAGATCTGGAATGGCCGGCGCCTCCAGGAATGGCTCTGGTTGCCAGCAATGACCTGCCAGCTCTGGCATTGACTGTCCATTCCTGGCAGTGCATGGCCATTCCTGGCAGTGCATGGCCATTCCTGGCATTACATGGCCATTCCTGGAAGCGCATGGCCATTCCTGGCATTACATGGCCATTCCTGGCATTACATGGCCATTCCTGGCAGTACATGTCCATTCCTGGCATTACATGGCCATTCCTGGCATTGACTGACCATTCCTGGCTTTGAACGGCCATTCCTGGCATTGACTGACCATTCCTGGCTTTGAACGGCCATTCCTGGCATTGACTGACCTTTCCTGGCAACATTCACCGTCACACCAATCAATCAGTCGATCAATCAATCAATCAGTCAATCAATCAATCAATCAGTCAGACAGTCAATGGTAGTTGTAGTCATCGAGTGAATTCGACCTGTCTGCAGCAAAGAAAACATCCATCTGACCCTCTGGCACATACATATACGGCACCGCTTGCAGAAAGGCAACCTCCTGAAATGGCAGCTCCACCACAGCCTCCGGGAGCTGTGCAGAGCCAGCCATGCAGCCACACTCCTCATGCCACCACACAAAGGGCAGCCCGGCTCATCCAGAGAGTGACGGCCTCTGCGTGCGGCTGTCTGTCTGTGCTTGGCTGTTTGTGATTTTTTGACAAGTACCATTGACTGTCTGACTGATTGATTGATTGATTGATCGATTGATCGACTGATTGATTGGTGTGACGGTGAATGTTGCCAGGAAAGGTCAGTCAATGCCAGGAATGGCCGTTCAAAGCCAGGAATGGTCAGTCAATGCCAGGAATGCTCAGTCAATGCCAGGAATGGCCATGTAATGCCAGGAATGGCCATGCGCTTCCAGGAATGGCCATGCGCTTCCAGGAATGGCCATGTAATGCCAGGAATGGCCATGCACTGCCAGGAATGGACATGCACTGCCAGGAATGGACAGTCAATGCCAGAGCTGGCAGGTCATTGCTGGCAACCGGAGCCATTCCTGGAGGCGCCGGCCATTCCAGATCTCGTTCCCATTTCCAGAAATGCAAGCTATTCCGCGTGTCGTGTGCCCTTCTGCTGTCCCGGACCTCATCGAGTCCTCCCGGTCAAGCACCGAGGCGGGAGAGACATGTCCACGCAGAGACGACGGCACCACGGCAGGCGGATATTCCAACTCGCCAACCTCGCCTGAATCCCTTTGTTCGAACACCATCCACCTGAATGACAGACAAATAAACAGAGACCGACAGAGGCCGGCATACAACAGTCATGTGTGTGTGGTTTTTTGACCAGCTGGCCTGGAGGGACGGATGGATGGATTCATTGTCAGAATCACATGTGTTGGTCTCATGGACATAGGACGGTAGCTTCAGATACAGGTCATGTATTCTGAAGTCGTATGTCGCGAAGCTGTCGGAATGTCTCTCGCAGAACATCCTCGTCCCCTTTCTCAAAAGTCATCTGCGTACACGCACATGACAAATCACTCATTGCGCGACGACCCACCGTTTGCACGCACTTACATTCAGCTTCGTTTGTGTCCGGGTCTCCACGATGGTCTCCATCTGATCCTGGACGAACCCCCATAGCCGCGACATTGTTGCAACACCCGTGTTGGCGTACCTGTGTCTTCCACTTCTTTGCTATCGACTGACTAACACGGCCACTAGCGGGCACCTGCAAGAATGCCCGAGCTTTCTTCTCGTCTCTCTCGCTGAGCGCGATGGTCCCCAGACCCCACTGACGGAGCACACAAGTAGATTTTCCTCCCACATGGCAACTTCTCTCCCGTAGTATCTCTTCCTTCCACACTTCCACCTGCAGACACATCACCGCGTGCCAGAACACAGCAATGTTGTATGGCTCCAGGTCGACGGCCAAGGTTAGCGCGATGTCGAGCCCATGAATGTCACAGTCACCAAAGTGGAAGACCTGTAACGAACCTGTAACCTGTGTCTCGTTTAGTTGTGCCCCGTTATGTGTGTCGCGCTAGGTTCAGTGGGTTAGGTGTATCTCGCCAACACCGACAGACCAACTGGCTGACGGATGCCATGTGTCGCTGCATGGACGGATGCACGAATCAGCGACTCGACTGGCCGGGGGCAGTGAGTGAGGTTATTCATGCAATCATGTATGTCTGCGCGAGGGAAATGCAGTGCCCACCACTGTGAGTCCAATTTCCAGCACAGCTAGTGCAGGCGGCGAGAGGCAGTGCCCTCACTACTGAGTCAAGTCTGGTTTGGCTTTGCTTTTTGGCCGCACCATCAGGCGATGACGCTGTATTTTGTGTGGTGTGGCGGGGGCGGGTAGAAGCGTCTGATAGCGGAAAGTAAACTCGGGGGTCAATGTGTATGCACACGACACATAGAAATATCAGAGCATTTCATTGTCACTCAACAAATCTGTACACCCATGTCGCATTTTTACAAATGAAGCGCTCTCACCAGCAAACACAAAAAATGAAAAAAAGGCAGTAGGTTAGTCAGCCTTTTCTTTCTTCCTTCTGTTGTGCTTCGCGTGTCTGCCTGTCCGTCTATCCGTCCCAAGGAATGTAGTGCTGACCGTCTGTCTGTCTGTCTGTCTGCGGCCCAGAAACGCTGGTCTAATGGTTGCGTGCGGGTACTCACTTGTAATGACTCCTTTGCTCATTGACTTGATGCGCATCCCGCCTGTAAGAGTTGATGGAGAGCAGATGTGGCGAAGCCTGACTGCACGTACTGCCGGGCCGCATGGAGCAGCTTCTTGGCGTCCAACCTCTTGCCCGGCGACACAAGGCCCTGTTGCCCTCCTTTCTTTTCGATGGATGTGTCTTGTTGTGTCTCTCGTGTTACGTCAGTCCCGGGCGGCGAGAGAGGCGGCAAGTGTACTGTCTCGGACCTCATCGAGTCCTCCCGGTCAAGCACCGAGGCGGGAGAGACATGTCCACGCAGAGACGACGGCACCACGGCAGGCGGATATTCCAACTCGCCAACCTCGCCCCGACCTCTTTGTCTGACCATCATCCACCTGAATAACAGACAAATGAACAGAAAGACCGACCGACAAGACCGACGAGCGTGAGGCAATACGTACACGGTGCGGTGGTGCAATCAGTCAGGTACTCACTTGAGGAGAGTGGCAAAGTCATCGATCGTAGGCTGCGCTGCGGCGGTTGCGATGGCCGTGCCTTCTTGCTTTGCTTTGCTCTTGTCAGGGCGCTGTGGAGATACTTGATGATCGGTGCTCCCGGCCTCTTGTTCCTTTGGTGCTTGTAGCAACGCCCTGACGCCTCTGTCGACCGAGACAGCCAGCGGCAGTGACGACACCACTTTGAGTGAGGCTTTTGCTGACTCTCGACGCTCGGCCGGCCTGGCCGAGATATCTTTAAACACTGTCCTCCTTGGGGTGCGCTCAGTCAACGGCCCAGCCTGCAGGGCGGCGGGATGCAGTGAGACAGCCAACCCATACCGTCCCCCTTCCACGCCATCGTCTTCCCTCCTCTCCGTCAGGGCAGTCAGGGACGGGTGACGACGGCCAAGGATTGGCCCCCCATGAAACGCATTGATGTCCTCCTGTCCCCTCCCCTTGTCTCTGCCTGTGGTGCTCGTGACGACCAACTGGTCGCCCTGTCTGTCTGTAGCAGCAGTGGCTGTCGCATGTCTTCGAGTGCCGGAGGGCCGCAGGACTCTGGCACGCTGGAGCAGAGATGGAGGAACCACGTGCTGCTCAACAGACAAGGCCGCCGGTGCAGGGACGCCAAGCGAAAGGTCAGGCTGAGACTCGCTGCCGCCAACAGCCGCTTGTTTCTCTCCCTTTGATTCAACGCTCTCGTCCCTGGCGCGCTTACGGGCAGTGTCCGCTTCGACGAAAGGCCGCACCATCAACGGCGCCGCTGGGCTCGCTGGTCTTTCGGGAGGTGCGCGGGGAACAGCAGGGGCGGGACGCAGGCCGGTCTTTGGTGGATGTTTCCTATCGCCAGTCAGGTCAGCGGCATGCGACTGCGGACCACCCAAGGGCTGTCGGCCATCTCCTTTTACGTGAGCCCACCTCTCCGTGTCCGGGCTCGCGAAGGGCTGTCTATCAAGGGCACGCCAAGCGGGAGGTAGGTCCAAAGCGCTCTTCATCGCATGCACTTCAGCTGGCCGCGTCTCGCTCACGTGGTGGGGCTCAGGAGTGACCGGCAGTCGTTTGGTAGGCAGAGGTGGGGGCTCATGTGGCGACAGGAAGTGGACAACTGATGGCTTCTTGGTCGTGTGGTCGATGACTGCCTGGGCTGGGCTGCTCTTCTTGACCTGAGGCAAAGACGGAGTGGCGTGCAGCACAAGCGGCTTCTGGCCAGGCATGCTATATCTGTCCCGTGCAGACGCCGGACGGCCGTCACTGCAGAGATGCAGGCAGAAAGGCTGGCATCAATCGACGGGTGCTAGTGATCGTACGATGCCTACCTGTGCGCGAGAGGCTCTGGCTTCGAAGAACGCTCCATTTTCAGTGGGGCACGCCGGCGGAGGGATAGTGATGGACTCACACACAGACTCGCCACCGCTTCATTGACCTGCAAGGCGAATGTGAGTAAGCGCCCTGTTGCACTTCGCGACTCTATCGGTCGTTCACTTACAAGGTCTTCGAGAGAGTGAATCAGCGAATGGTAGTGCGCATGCACGTCGGGGTAAGTGGCCGAGAACTTGCGCCTCTTGCAGTGCACTTTCCTCCTCTGGGCCTGCAGCGCACCTTGGGCGTTGAGAAGCCCGCCCTTCAGGATTGCGCCAGCCGTCCTGGACAGCGAGGTGAAGTGGCGTGTTAGGAATCCCCGATGCCGCTTGGCGATCCTGCACACAGGGATCCAGCATACACACCACGTAAACGTACGACATTGAGGATTTCCATACCTGCTGCCAGTGCTGACGCCAATTGTCGCGACGCGAAGAGGCCCCCCAGACATCCGCCGCATTTGAACACGAGATGCCCGCAAAGCGCGCTTCTTATATGTGAATCCTGGCATGAGTGAGGGAGACCCAAAAAGATACCCACTTACTGATTCTTTCCGTGCTCCAGAGAGAGCGCTGCTTACGTGCAGGTGACGGCGAAGGAAGGTTACCATAGCCTCTGCCCCTTGATGTTGGTTTGGCGAGTGTCGCGTACACTTCAGCTGGTCGCGTCTCGCTGACGTGGGGGTAAATGGACGAGGAGGGTGGGCGGGCGTCTGTCGTGCGTGGGCGTGGGGCGGACCTCTGGGCTTCCCTTGTATCAGCAGCCATCGATTGCGCCTGTACGGGCTGGAAGGGAGTAAAACTGTCGCTCCATCGAGGTCGTTTCTTGTCCTGCTTGGGCAGTTCCTTTGTTGTGGATGCCACTGGCTCGATAGCTTGGTGATGCCGCATTGATATGTCGGTAGCGCTCCCTGCCGACTCGGAGTCATCAATCATAACTCGATGCTCAAGGACCTTTTCATTGATGCTCACTTTGGGCTCTACGAGACATGAAGGGATCCATCCAGGAAGAAGACTTATGCATCCCATTACCTTTCTTCCCGACATCCCTTACCCGCTTTTTGTGATTTCGTGTCCTGTTCGTCCATGATCGACATGATAATGCCATGGGTCGAGCTTCGCCGCATCGCACGCCGCTGTTTGTCTTGCACTGCTGCATCTGCATCGGCGACAGCATCCTTGGTGTCGGGCTTCGCCAGCGTAACGCTGCCGGGGTAGCCTTGCTGTCTCATTTGTTGAGTATGTGGTGTGGGTGCAGTCCTTGGCGGGGTCATCTGTTCGGGGCTCGCCCATATGTTGTGTAAAGATCCTCGCTGGCTGGTGCGGGAGGAATGGAGACCCTGGGGAGAGAACGGGGTACGGGGCTGAGACGACACCGCAACCACGGGGGCAGTCGACTTGCGACTCGCTCTGCGTGTGTGCATACAGCAGTGAATGTGATTTGTAATGACAAGTCGATTGGTGACTCGTTTTGCTTACCGTTGCGACGTTAACCTCATCTGATCCTCATGCTCTATCACCCTCTGTGCTCGCGCATAGACACAGGAATGCCAGTGAATGAAGAGAAACGATGTGCCCAGCCATCCGCTCGTACAGTCTCACTCACGAGTTACCGAGAAGGAGTCTTTTCGCTTCCAGGACATGGCGGCTTCTCTGAGCTCTTCTTGGATCTCACTCTTGATGACGTTAGCGACCTCTCTGATGGCTTGCACCCGCCGGTTGTCGGTAGCCACGGCCATGTTGCCGTACTCACGATTGAGGACCAGCATGCGATCGTCCCGCCGCTGCCGCAGCGCCACGTACTGCTTCTTGTCGAGCTCGAACTCTACGTCCCCCACCCGGATAACCCGCCGCGACAACCGATGCGCTTCAGTGTCACCGTGTTGGCTCACGTCGGAGTCGTCCTCGTCAACGTGGATCAGTGGCTGCAGGTCCTCGTTCGCGAACGGATCCTCTTCGTCACTTTCGTCAGCGTCGGGCGGGAAAAGGGAGAACAGCAGACGTTGGCTCGTACGTTCACTCGCGGCCTTCTTCTTCCGCTGTGATTGTGACTTGCGCTTTGTGGTTGAGGGCCTGCCAATGGCCATTTCGTCTTCATCATCGGGTGGCATCCTCACGCCCTGCTTCTGCATCTCCACATACAGCCGCCAGGCAGCAAAGTAAGTCGACAGAAAAGCATTCCGCACTTGCCGACGCCGCTCCTCACGGAGCGCCTGCTCGCGAGCCTCCTGCTCCTCCGCAGTGTCTTGGTCAGTCACCGGTGCAGCGACCCTCGGGGTCTCCACGTCGCTCAGGGCATCATCCGACTCTCCGCCAATTGCATAAAGAAGGCCGAGTGATGTTTTGTCGGCGGGGGCCTCCGCTGCCGCCTCTCCAGAGCCCCCGGCTTCTGCTACCGCCCTGCGAGGAGCCGCCGTGGACGGCCGCGACGACTTTCGTGACGCGATCGGGCCAGGTGTGCGAACTCTCGGTGGAGACATCTTCGGGGAGCTTTTGGTCGAGCCCTTGGCCGGCGTGGCCGGGGCGGCCTGATCGATGGCCTTGTCGGTCTCGTCCGCCTTGTCGAGCCTGTCAGGTATGTCTGCTCTGTCGGCTTGGACTGCGACTGAGTCGGCAGCGCTGCTGAAGCGGATGTTCTGCAGCTGCTGCTTGAGCAGGAGTGCGCGCTGCTTCATCTCCTCGGCCCGCCGCTGGGCCTCCTCTTTGGCAGTGACCTTCTGCAGGAACACATCGTACATCTGAACCAGCGCACACACACACAGACACACGCACAGAGAGTGACAAAGAGACACGGCAATTAGCAGGACTGAGTGGCTGTGAGTCTGTCGGTTGACCTGTTGCAGCTTTTCGGTCACTTGATCGGGGACACGGATTCTGTCCAAGACAGGCTGCAATGCAATGACACACCAGACACAGTCGCTGCTGTCTCGACAGTGTAGCGGCTCTGCTTGATGGCTGACCGTCTGCTGCTGCTGCTGGTCGACGGCATTGTGTATGTTGATCAACTCCATACGCAGAAGCGCCAGCACGCGCTCGGCTGTGGCGAATTTGACGCTCGTGAAGGATAGCCCTTTCCTTCAGGTGAAAAAGGCAGATAAGCATGTGCATCCATAATGAATGAATGAATAAATACTCCTGTTGCTTGGTGGCTCGCTCACTTGGCAAAGTCGGCGATGAGCCTCTCCTCTTTGGCCATCAGCTCTGTGAAGAGGCCCTCGCGCACCTGCCAGTTGAGCTCAGGGATTCGGTCGAGCCACTCCTTCAGGAGGTGCCTCTCGGCCTTCTCCCGCGCCATATACTTGATCATCGCCTGAATGAAGTGCCAAGGACTAGCAGGGGTGTTGCGACAATGCGTGCGTGGCTGACCTGTGAGAGACTTTGAGGCGATTTTGGGCTGCCCTTTTCGACAGCCTCCTGGACGAGAAAGAGAAACCGTCACGTGTTGATTCTCTTGGCGTAAAAGGCATGTACATATCGTTCAGCCTACAGGGAAGATCTTTTGCAGGTGCTGATTGATGATGCTTGCTTTGTCGACCTCTGTCTTCTCAGGTTCGGGCGTCGACGTCCTCGAATGAGAGGCTATCAGGTCGTCTAGTCCCGTCGGCCGTCGGCCGAATATGACGGACCTGGCCCTCCTTCGCGTTCTCACGTATGCCTTCTCCCCCTCCGCCGAGCATACCGACGATCGCCTTGACCCATCTTCACTTTGACCACCCTGGTAGGAGCGTCGACTGGACACGCTGCGTCGCGATGACCGGCCACTGTGGGCGAATGAGTGCCTGCGACTGCCAAGGGCGGTCACTGTTTGGCTGCGCGAAACCCCTTTCAGCTGGCCAGCCAGCGTGTGCGGCAGCACCGGGGCGGGACTGACGCAGCTGCTTCCGCGGCTAGATGCCGACCGAAGGCCGCTACTATGACGCCGTTTGAGTCTCCCCCGGGTTTTTCTCAGGCCATCCATGTCTCCCAGCGAGCTCGAGCGTCGCAGCCCGCCCTTCGACGTCTCAAGGGCGCGGGTCACAAGTGTCAGCTGATATTGTGGTGTTGCTGTGTCGCCTCTGCGGAGAGCCAGCTGCTGCTGGAGCTGTTGGTGGAGCTTCGCAGCGTCCATGTCTCCCTGTGTGAGGCTGCGCCGCACTCGGCGACGGCTCCGACGATAAATGCTTGGGCTGGCCTTTGGACTTCGCGAGACAAGAGGGACACACAAGCTCTACTCTGACTCATCTGCCCGTCTCGCCATCCGCTTACCTCTTTTTCATCGGACTGTGGAGCCTGCTGGATCCGCGTCCCGGTCGGTCTTGAGGACGCTGGGGCACGGGGCTCTCAAGCTGGCATGGGGTATCATGTATCTGTGCATGAGGTATTTGCTGCTTGACTCGTCCCTCACCTCAATTGTCTCCTCTGTCACATGACTGATACGGCTCTCGCCCAGCCCTGTTACGGGCACTCTTCTCAACCTCGCGCTGCAGACAGGAATGAGTGAGAAGCGAGCATGTCTCTTCGTGCATGACAATCCTTCCCTGCGCAGTGGGTTCACGGCTTACGAAAGAGCTGTCGGCCTCAGTGCCTTGATGGTTGCCTTGGCCGCAGCCACCTTGGGGGGCACCGGCATACCGTATACGTCCTGAAGCGGCCTTAAGGTGCCGTCCTTCTTGGCCTTTTGAAACTCAAGAATATCAGCGAACCCATACTGTACAGCCTCGCCCAGGATGTCGAGGCGCCCACGCCAAAAGTCACACTACAGCACACCGTGTCCGATGCGTGGTTGCCATTGGGAATCGTGTGCATGTCTGTCTGGCTGTCTGCATACGAGTCTGCTGATGTCTCCTATCCGCACAGCGAGCGCCCGCCGCTCCTCTCCGAAGTCTTTCTCCTTGCCACCACCATCGAGCATCTGCAACATCAAGCAGCAACATTTGGAAGAGAGCCTCAAAAGAGAGAAGACCGCTTGATTCTTGCGGGTGCCTGCACCTGCGCGCACCTTCTTGAAGCTCCTGGCGGTGGCTTGGTCTATCTGTCGCAGTAGGAACTTGTTGAGCAGACCTTGGGCAAGCAAAAGACGCCTGTGAGCCAATGGACAGACAAGACGAGACTTGGTTGGGTCTCTTTCTCACATCTGTGTGCGTGCACATGCCGTGCATCCGACGTACACTTTCAGGGTCTTCCTCTGCTTCACAACCCACCGGGCCACCCTGCGCCGCTTGACCGAGCTTTTGACCCACTGCAAACAGACCACGAACGAGAATGGCAGGCAGGTGCAGCGACATAGTAGATCAGCACCTGTGCGCTTGTCACTCCAGCCCCCTTCAGCATTTCAGCTTTGATCCTCCGCATATCTTCCGACAAATTCGGAAAGTGCTGGTCGTCCTCAGACATAAACTTGGGCTCCTGTGGCGGACAGAGCACGCGTCTCACACGATGCGAGCAATACTTTTGCTGCGAACAGACTGAAATGTTGCTCTACCCACCTCCTGCGCTGCTCTTTTGCCGTCGGTGTCGGGTGTTCTGTTCCGCTCCCTGCCGTGGCGCTGCCCCTCTGGTGAGCTGCGAGATGGCGTCGCCGTTCCAGGAGTATGAGTGGGGGCAGCAACTGCGGCTGGTTTAGAGGGCGGTTGCTGAGGGAGTGTCCGAGCCGCCCTCTCACCGACGGCAACGGCTTTCAGGGACAGTGGTGGGCTTTTCTGCTGCTGCTGCTGCTGCTTTAACTGCCTCTCCATGTCCTTCCTGCCCCTTGCTGTTGCTGTGCTGCGGCCATCGTCATCGTCTCGGGACCTGTCTTGTGTGCTGGGCTCTCTCTGTGGGCTTCGTCTAGGCTCAGCTTTGCGAGCCCCCTCTTTGTCGCTGCGGGCCGCTCTGACCCCCTCCCTGGCCTTGGGCTTAGGCACAGCGCCTACCGTTTCCGATGGCGCTATTGGTGTCCTGCCCCTGGCGGTCTGCTGTTGCGCTTGTCCTCTTTCAGCTGGGCTCTTTGGCACTGAGGGGGCGGGCTCGGCAACTCTCCGTGAACCCAAGGGGGCGGGCCCGTGTCTCGGTCCGCTGTCGGGCCGGGCCTTGTCAGCACGGCCAGATAGAGTGGAAGCGACGGCTGTGGGGGCTTGTGCTTCCATAGATGCTCGTGATGCTAGCGCTGACTCCAGATCGGCCAACCTTCTTTGCAGATCACCCACCTGCACGGACCCATCAACAAGACCGGCAAAGATAAGCTGAAGAATATCTGTCCGTCGGACCTGCTCCTTCAGCCCGGCTTTTTGGTCGAGCAGCAGGGTCACCTCGGGCCTCGGGTTGTCGGTGAAGAAGGATGTTGACTGTGCACCCAACGCAACGAATAAGGTCGGCTGTTGCGCCAGTTTCGCCTTCGGACTCGGCCTTTTTGGTCCCAGTACGCTCTCCTTGGAAGGTACTTTTCCAGCGCTGCCAGCTAAAGTGACCGTTCCCGTGCGTGTCTTCTTGCGCTTTGGCGGCTCCTGCACCAGTGCATGGTCGACAAGAGGAAATAGTTGGTCATGCTGTGCAATAATGAATCAACGGAAACGTGAATGCATGCTTTCATCAGAGTGCGTGCGAGTGCGTGCCATTGTTGGCTTCGCAAGGTCGATGGTCTGATCGATCTCCGCCTTCCGCTGTAGCTGGTCCCTGATCCGCCGCAGATTATCCACCACAACCTGCACCCTCGAACAAACAAACAGTGAAGCCAATGAGCGTTATGCTCACTTGTCGCGCCACTGACTCACGGTCATATTGTCGAAGTCAGCGCGTCTCCGCGGCGACATTTCGTCCCACTTAATCTCAGCAACGACCGGCTCCATCTCCGTGACGGCTTCTTGTGCCTCCTCTGCCGGCTCCGTGTCGATGGCAGGTGGCGGAGGCTTCTTTGCCGGCGCCTTCTTGGCCGCCTTCTTCCCGCCGCTTTTCGCCAAGAGAGGCGGCTGCCCAGCGTCGCCCTCGCGTATCCTGCTGGCTAGCTCATCATTCATAGCGAGCGGCGTTTGCTTGAGCATTTCAATCCACGAAGCGAGGGGCCTCTTGATCTCCCCAACGGAAAGGGCGCTCGTGTCGATGGCGTTGGTAGCGTGCTTCACCTGAATGACCCAATACAAACAGTCAAGCGAGCAAGTAAGAGGTAGACAGTCAGGCAGTCAGTCAGTCAGTCATGGGAGCAGGTATCGCTTGCTCACTCACCGCAGTGCGAATGTTGTGTGGGACTGCTCTTGCCACCATCATTTTGATCTCTGCCTCACTTGCAGCGCCGTCTGTTGCAGGCGACCGCGTCGAGCAGTCCTTGGGCAAAGGCACAGCCAGAATCTGCTCCAGATGCTTCTCGAACGACTCAACGTTGGGCAGTGCCTGCATGGGTAGACGAATGGACGGACAGACGATGAACCCGTGAGGCAGCCATTCATTGAGTGCGACTCGTTGATTCACTCGTCATGTACGCTGACTGACAGAGCAGTTTCTCCTGGCGTTGTCGAGCAGCGTGTAGAGGGTCCTGGACGCCTCTCCTCCCGCCGCCACCGTCTCCTCGACGAGTCTGCTAGCGTTGGCGTAGAACCTTTCACTGGTGTCCCTGACCTGGCGCCACATGACCGCCAGGGCTCGCACCGTGCCGATGGTGTCGTCCTGCAGCGACTGGGACTCCAGCTTTTCGGGCAGGTCCTTGAGCAGCGCTGACGGGCTGATCGACATAGCGACCGAGGCCGCCGAAGTCCCGAGGGATGCAGCGGACGAAGGGCGACCTCGTGACAGGGCGGCCTCGGGAAGGACAGGCGGCTTGGGCTGCGGTCCCTGTGGCCGTGGCTCTACCTCAGCCATGTCAGGCTGCCCTGGCTCCTTCTGCCCTTGTTGCTGCTCCGTGTCTTGTGTTTGTCGGCGTGCCTCCACTTGGGCCCCTCGCGAATCCTGCTGCCCTTGCTGGACGGCCGCGGCATCAACATGAGTAGATGCCGAACTTGAGCTTTCGTTTTCTTCCTCCGGCACAAGCAACGAGACGGCGCTCACAAGGCCGGCAGAAGCGGCCTCGTCCACCAGCCCCTTTGTCCTGCTGCGTGCCGTGAGGAGCCGCGACTGTCGTACCATCTCTTGCCTGGCCTCCTCGAACTCCTCGTCAGTGATGGTGGTGGCCGCGTGCAGCACCTGGCCGATTTCCTCCTGGAACACGTCCACGATGGTCTGCTGCGTCGCAACCTTGTCAACGAGCTCCAGGCGGGTCAGCTCCTGTTTCTCAATGAGGTTGGCGTAGACGCGCTCCCGATCGCCCGTGCCCTTGGAGCGTCGGAGTGCCTCGGACACCGCAAACATGCCCGATCTGGACGCCTGTGTGCACGTGGTCAGCAGCGGTGGGTGTCGCACAAGTGGGTGGAAAGAGACTGACCGACTGACTGACTGACTAACCAGTGCAACTTCGAGCAGCTCTTGCTGTTTCTGAGGCCCCGCGCTTTCTTCCAGCATGTGGTAGCTGAGGGTGGACGTGGCCTACGCAGCAACCGACAACCGAACCATGCGCGCTCTGAGCACACTTTCACATTGTATGTCTGTCTGTCTGATTGCCACCTCTGACTCTTCATCGTCTGCACGTGGCTTGCTGCCGAGCGGCGTCGGTCCCGCGAAGCTGAGTGAGACGGGCGACGTCGCGCCTGACCTGGACAGTTGCAGGACGGCGCCGGAGAGTAGCGGGCTCGCCTGGACTGATAGCTGCCCGAGTGACCTATCGTCTTCGCCGGCCTCGTCGGCTGGTCGCCTCTCGCCTGTGTCGCGCTCTGTGTAGCTCTCAAGCAGCCCCGTACGGGTGCTCCGCCGACGCTGCCCGCCACGGATGTAGATCTTGGCTAACAGTTTCTTCAAATCTGGCGACTGCAGACGTGTAGACATGCACCCACACACATTTGCTTGCTCCGTCCCTTCGGTGAGCTGTCACCTTGAAGTCGAGCCCGGTGGCTGCGATGAGCTGCCAAATCTTGTCGTCTGCCACAAGCTGCGCTCCTGCTGCGTGTTTGTCGTGGTCGATTTCGAACGTGGGCACCGTGCTTTGCGAGACACGAGGGCTCAGAAACAGCTGGGAAAGGGCGACTGACACCAACAAAAAGGGCGACAAGCAGACAGAAGAATATTTAAGCATCTGCAATTGCTGCTGTGGTCGTGATTTCACCCCTTTGTCTACTTGCGTCAGGTATAAGCGCCTTCTGTTCTTCGGCCTCTTTTTCGGCCTCTTTGGCTGCCCTGTGTGCGACCTCCACTTGCAGCCGGGAGGAGAGGAGGTGGGTGTAGAACCAACGAAGCTTCTCGTAGACGGCCTCAAAGCGGCTGCACGACCCCTTCTGCACATCGCTGCGACCGCTTCGAACGGCCTGCATCCGTCATACGCCCACCGACCGACACACAGCACACGAACAGCCTAAGGCCAAACTTCACAATCCAGGCCAAGTTCCCTATGCCCGAGTCCGTGTGGGCGTGTGGATCTGACCTCCTGCAGCTGCATGACTTCCTTGCTGAACTGCATCTCGTATCGCGTGAGTTGCCTCTCCAGCAGCTGATGCTTGGGCACCCTCTGGTAGAGGCTCGTCAGGGTGAGTGCAGCAACCTGCCACTTGGCCTCCAGCGTCCCAACCAGCGACCTGAGCCGCCGGCGGACATCGTCCGTCGACTTGCCTCCCTCCGCCAGACACCTCAGCATCTCTCGCCGCTGAGGGGTGATCGAATCCGTGGCCGTTTTGGGGCGGACATGGATGCGCTCCTCGGGCCAGGGAATGTCCTTGGCGATTTCCATCATGTCGAGCTGCCCCCGTAGACGGGTGGTGGCGCGCGCGATGCGGTCCCAGAAATACATCAGCTTGATTCGCATCAGGAACCCCTCATACACCTGGCGGACCACTGCGTCGTCCTCGTCGTCGCTTCCCTTGACTGCTGCCCTCGCCTCTGTGCGCACGGACGTCCGGTACACAGGCTTGTGCTCGCCGTCCAGCACCAGCGAGACAAGACGGTCCTCGTCCATATTCTCAGCAAGAGAGCCGCGCCGGCTGTCCAACCACACAGGTGCGTCGGGCGCTGCCGCCGATGCCTCTTTCAGCTTCTTTACGCGGCCCTGCAACCGGTCGTCTGGTTGTCTGCCCCTGCTGCGAAGCATAGCGGCCGCGTCGGTGTGCTGCCGCTTCTGGCCACCAACAGTCGATAGCACTCCCTGAAGGCCTGCGGTGATTGCGGCTGATGTCTCCAGTAATTTGTCCAGTTCCGCAGACGAGAGGCTGTTGCCGAGTGGCATTCTCTCATGGAAGAGCCTTGTGTGGCCTTTCTTGTCGTTACTAGCTTCATCGACGAGGAGTTTGCGCTCGAGTGAGGTGACGTAATCAGGGTCGTGTAGGTGAGCGGCTGACGGCACTTCGGGGACGAATGCTTTGAAGGGATTGGCTTTGAGGGTCAGGGACGCTGCCGTTGATAGTGTGGAGGACTTACTTACGCCACGGAAGAGGTCCTCCAGGCTGATGGCGTGCTGGCAGCTTGGCGGCATGATGATGAGGGGAAAAGGAGAGAGAACGAAGGGGATGAAGGGGAGAAAAGGAGAGAGAACGAAGGGGATGAAGGGGAGAAAAGGGGTCTCTATGGCCCCCCGTCTCGGACGAGCAGTTTCACGCAATGTCCTAGGCAGCCGACGGGCAGTCTCAACTCAGTCCGTGGTCCAATCGTGACGCTATGAGTATCAGCCTTCCCAGCCTTGTCTTTTCTCCCCCCTCCCTCTCAGCAGATCACGACGACGTCCGCAGCGAAACGTCCGTAACGGGCCCAGACTTCCAGTACTTCCAGTACGGCTGCCCAGGCAGCAGCGAGGCGCCACTCGTGAGTTTGGGAGGGCTGTCTCTCGGCAACGATGACCAGTCGATACTGGGCGGCGTTGGCGCATTGCCATGGCAGCCGCTGCTTCCACTCGACATGGGCGGCGTCACTGGCGTGCCCGGCAACCTCGAGCGCGAGTCGTCGCTGTGGAGAGCCCCGGACCAGCTGCAGCCCTTCGGCAACGCCTCGCTGATGGAGCTGACGAACCTCTCCACGCCTGCCCAAGCTCTGACTACCCCCCTTCCCTCGGCCATCTGGGAGACCCCACGTGAGACCCTCATCACCGCCACCCCTTGCCTTCATGACACAAGCGGCCAGACGAGGTCCAACAAGCGCAAGCTGCCAGACTCCCCCGTCTTCATCCCACCGTGGGGTCATCAGTCGAAGGTGGTGGTGCAGAGGAGGCCTCTGACAGTGCCAGACACCCAGACGGACATGCAGGACAGCGGGGTGGGCGAGTCGGTGGAGGGCGGCAAGCGGAGCCAGAGAGGGCGGAGGGGTCTGCTGTCGTACGAGGCAAAGCACTTGGCGAGCGGCCACGTCTATATGTTCACCACGATTCGCAAGTGCGCTGGCTTCGTCGGAACAAGTAAGCAGAGAACAGTGGCACGAAACACGTGAAGATGTTCTACTTGTGCTGTCTGATGCTTGTGTGCAGAGGAGCAGACAGTTCGCCGTGCGCTGAGGGACTCGAGCTACGACGAGTTCCTCGGTTTCGACGTGCGCAAGCTATCCGCTCCCCTGCAGGCCTTCGTCAGCCCGCCCCCTGTGGATGTGCAACCGCGGTCGAAATGCAAGAAGAAGAAACCGCCCCTTCGTTTCAGGATGACCTGGTGTGGGGGGGAGAAGTGTGGGGGCAGGGTTGACTGTGTCGGCCCGTCTACTTCCAGCTGCTGGGCCGCAAGACAGACCGGCGGCCGTACTCTGTACGCATACGCGCGGCCCTGAGAGAGCGAATGAATGACTGACGTTTCTGTAGCGATGAGATGCATTTCAGGTATTCCTGAGCCATGGGTGCCTGCCTGCTTGCCTGCCTGCCTGTATGTCTGTATGTCTTCTTGGGGGTCGTATGTATGTATGGATGTGTGAATGTGTGAATGCCAGCTTTTATGAGCGGCGAAGTCAGTCAGCCTCTCACACAGAAAGAGAGAGAGATGGGGAGAGAGAGACGTATACTCGAGCGCACGCACACGCACACGCACCTGCATTGACTGGTGCAAAGTCATGCACGTCATGGGCAGTGCTGTGTTGCACCACACACCCTCACTGGGCTCCTGTTTGTCCCACTTGCGGGCCTTGGTCCCGAATTTTATCTCTGTATGTATGTGTAGGTATTTCGTGTGCTTGCTTCTTCCTCGCAAAGGTATTCATGTCATGTTGTCAGGTAGTCAGGTAGTCAGGTCCGCTGCTTCTACTGACTGGATGGCTGGACGGATGGAGTGTGCCGCTGAGTGAGGAAGCGAGCGTGGCGGTGGCAAAGGCCATTCGCCATGCCTGCCACTCACACTCAGACGTGAGTTGTTGTATGCCTGTCTGCCTATCTGCCCGTGTGCCTCTATTAGTTAGTCTTCGCGGGTCATGTAAAAGGTAGTGTCTGCTGGATGGATGGATGGCCGTGCGCGTGACTTTTATTTGGGCACGTGCCCTCAGCCAGATTCGTGTGTGCATTCGACCTCGCCCTGCAGTGCTGACATAATGGTAGTGTTCAGCGTAGCACTTGAGGGACAGCTGCTTGTGAGCCTGGCTGTCCGCTCGGGCTTAGGGAGATGGGATTCACTGTAGGTTTCGACCAGAGCAGTTTCACACATGCACTATTCCGGAGCAGTTTCCACACGATCTGTGCTTGAGCCACGGACAAACAAGCGAGAGGGCCATACTGTAAGGTGGTACACATGCGTATCTGGCCACAGCGATCGTCTGCCCACTGCAATATGTAAGCAAATACGTCGAAGCATTACTCAACATTGTGCCATGCCTATATTTGAATTTCTACTGAGTGAATGCCGTCCATCCATCATTTAAAAAAGAGAAACAAGAATCCGAGCGGGCAACACATGAATACAAAACAGACGATTGTCAAGAGGCTGAGAGAGACAGCGTCAAGACGTCATTGCCGTCACCCCATTGACAAATTTCTTTCCGTCTGGCGAAGTCGCGGGGGTTGGATGGGTCCAAAGCGACTCGACGGTGCGAAGCTCCTGTCGCAGGCCCCGCTTTCATCGACCCGATGCTCTGCAGCTTCTTCATCAGGGAGACGATGAACATACGAATGCCTTCACCCACCACACATCCATCCGTGTTCCATGAAAACACACACGTGTACATCAGATGACATACCTTCTTGAGAGAGACAGGACCACGCGAAGGCGTGTGCCGCCGAGGCAATTCTCTTGGCCACCTCGTCGTGCTTTTGGAGCCACCGCACTTTCGAAAGGAGATCATTGGCGTCCGTGAAGGGCACAATTACGCCGTATTCCTTCAATGGCCTGTGTCGTTGTCAAAGGGGTATGCGCTGACTCCGTATGCAATCACACCTGTCATAGAACTGCTCAAAGTCGAAGGCGCGCTTCTGCTGAAACACGACGGCTCCACTCAGGAGGAGGAAGCGGAGCCGGTGGCTCCAAGGGCCAAACCCCGGCCTTGCGTGAGACACAGATCAATGTCTATACGTGCCTCCTCCATATACGAGTACCTACATGTCCAACACGTATTTATGCCTGGACAACCTACGTCGCCACTCGCGCCCTGTGGTTGGCAGGTCACGACAAACGTGGGCGGATGAGCACTTGCGCTTCCTGTAAGCGATAAGAACCCCAGAGGACGCATGGACGACTGAGGTGTGGCATCTACCGTTCCATTTCCTCTGCTTCTTTGCGACAGTAGTTGCGAGGCATCTTCCTGTTTGCGCTGTCCGCCAAGAAGACATCCTCAGAAAGCCTCTCATCAAGTACGTTCACACCGCAGGCCGTCTCTAGACGTGATGGGTCATTCCTCCGCCCTGTGTGAGAGTCAGCTGCGAATCGTCTGTCTTCATTTCACTAATCTGTCTTCACCGATGAAGAACAGTCCCTCCCGCTTCTCTTTCCACATTTTGTCGAACCGGACATACAGCGACTCGCTCCCGTCGACCGTGCTGTAGAGGGCGTCTGCCAGGTGCTGTCGCACGCTTCTCTCGTCGCTGTCACCATGTGTGAAGTAGGGCACGAACGGCGCGTCCCAGTTGAATCGGTCGGATGAGGCGGTTCCGAACAAGAGAGTGGGTGGCCGATCTGCATCGTAGAACGTCGACTGGTGCTGGACACACCTTTCACCACGCGCCAGTGAATAGTTCATGTCTTTCCATATGACTGGGCAGAATGCGAAGTGGACAGCTGTGAAAGACGGAGAATGGAAAGAAGGGAAGCATGAATGGGAGATCATTACCAAAGTCGACATGGGTGAGGGTTGCTCCGGCATGCTCGATAGCGTCAATCAGTCGGTCGACGAACACTGTGCTCATGTATCTGCTTATCCGCGGCAGTTGATCGTTGTACAGGTGTTGTCTATTTGTATGTACTCTTTCATGGATGCGTCCTGTGTCTCCTCTTGCACCACGCTCTCAGACGGAGGATAGCAGAAGAGCTTCCCATCCTGCACAAACAAAACGGAACAAACAAAATTTGAACTGGCCGACTGCCAGGATGTATGTAACCCTGATGGAGAGCCGCAGAAGCGTGTCCTTGTGATATCGAAGACTGAAAGCCCTGTCGGCAAGCGTCGAGAGTGGCTCATTTGTCGAGGCCAGGGCCTGCAGCGTGCTGCTCCTGTCCAAGGAATGGCGCCAGTACCGCTCACTGACACACACAAGCTCGTAAGGCCGGGCCATGGAAGCCGGTGGCCTCATGTCATTGGCCGTACCAGTGGTTCCCAAGGAGGCCGTCTTCCAATTGGCGGACAAAGGAGTCCAGCAACGACAGGTTCACTGGCGCTCCATCGAGATGGGATGGACGGGTGGGTCTGTAAGTGGGCTTAGACGACAAGAGGGCAAACAGGACAACACACAGCGCTGAAAGTGAAAGACAAACGCAAAAAACCGGCATGGGCTTCTGTTTCTGCCATCCTTTGCCTTTTATTTGCTGCATAGCTGTGAGGCTTAGCGAGTTGTTGAGCGTCACTGTGTGACAGCGCTCCGCGGCGGTCTGCACTGACAGAATCACAATATCTGGGTGCACCGTGTGCACGTGCTGTCGCAGTCCGGTATAAGCACGAGCACCAGACGTATGCTATCAGAGTAGGGGATGAGGACTGACAGAGAATCGCCGTCAGGTTCCAGCAGAAGCGCGCCTTGGCGATTGCGCTTCCGTAACTTTGATCTAAGTCTGCCAGCACACGACAGACGGTGGATTCTGTGGGTTGACGGAGGATTGAGAGAGGGCGGCAGGGAGGCAGGCAAGTGGTCCAGATCATCAGTCCATGTAGACACATATAGATGTAATACTGAGTGAGTCCATCACCCAGGCAGCGGCACCGACACGCGCACGTGAACGGGCGGCTGGGGATAGCGGGAAAACTTGGACGTGAAATTGAGTAAATAAGTCGGTCAGTCAGTCGATGGACACAAATAAATACACGGGAGGCAGAGAGGCATGCACGTATGCAGGTCATGTATGCAGGCAGGCAGGCAGGCGGTTTGGGTATATGGTACATACAGTCGTTTCGCTCCTCTCACTCTCTCCGTCCCTACTAGAGCCGCCGCTTTGCTCTGCAGACATTGCACCGCCATCTCTCTCATCTCTCTCCCCCACACAGCCGGCAAAAATGCATTCATTGGCACAAGTGGATGCATCTATGCAAAGATGCTCGGGTCAAAATTTCAAACCATCTCTCCGTCCGGGGGAGATGGCATGAATTCACGTAGGTGTGTTGGCATATGGGTATGTATATAATATGTATGTATGCTCTCTCCCTCTCTCGATGCGATCATCATGTCTGTACGTCTGTATTGTGTACACATGCACCCGCCCGCCCCCAGAGCAGTGTTATGTGTGTCTGGATGTTCTCTGTGGGTGAGTATGTGTCCATGCGTGTTGCATGGATCATTTGATCCAGCCGTGTTGGCGGGCCACCCGGTCGTACGCGGCCCTCGCTTCAGCGTCAGTGTAGTCGCCACACTGCAAGGAAAAACAAAAACAAACGCACGTATGGGCGCCAAACCAGTCACCCAGTCACCAAGTCACTCCCCACAACCTCACTCACATGGTTGAAGTCAATGCGACCGCCGCCCTCTGCAGATGAAGCACGCAATACATGAATTGACACATACATTGACGTGTAGACAGACTCAGCGGTGGATCATTCTCTCCCGTGCCGTGTTTGCTTACCGATGACTTCGCTCTTGATTTGTATGAGGACGGACTCGATCGAGTAGGTCGGCCGCCACCCCGACGGCGTCAGCAGCTCCATGCAGATGCTGCCACCCACCGTGATGTGACCTGCATGCCAGGCACACATACATGGTCATCCCATCAGGCACCAACCCACCGAAACACTACACTTCGTGTGGGTTACCCGTGTGGAAGACAAATCGCGGTCGTATGACGCGAATGAACGGCGGGGCGAAGGGGAAGTTGCCCGGGAAGAGCACGTCCATCACCACTGCAGCCTCCTGCACCCACCCAAGCACCCATTCATGCATGTGCCTGCCTGGTGCATTCGGGGTGAGTGGGAGAGTGGCTGACCTTCTTGGTTTTCTCTGCGAAGGTGAGCAGGTCTTTCTTGAGTGGGGCGTCGTTGGGGAAGCCGTCGGCCGTGAGCTTGACCTGCCAGTGGTACATGTTCTCACGCACCAACGTGACCTCGAACCCTGTCGAAGACTCGCTGCCATCTGCATGAACTCGGTGGAGTGTGCACACAGACGAAAGTACGGACGGACGAAGGGACGTGCCAATGCGCCGATGCCTTCATGCGTGCGTACCCTTGTCTTTGGTCAGTGAGAGGCGCATCAGCGATCGGAACTCCTTCATCAGCGTCCTTGTGGCGGCGCTCGACGCCTGCGGCCATGCAAGACATTGCAGTGCATTGAAGCGCAGCCAACAAACTGGCAATAGCTATGTGTTCGGTCCTCTCTCTCTCTCTCTCTCTCTCTCACCTTGTCGGCGGTGAGTGTGCCGCTCTCCTCCATGCGATTCTCGATCTGCTCCATCCGCTTGTCCAACTCCTGCTCCTCCTGACACAACCAAAGACACCGCACCATACACGAGTCCATCCCTCCCTCCCTCCCTCATTTTCGACCACCCGCAGACCAGTTGTTTCTTGAGCCGTTGCTCTTTGTCGTGTTGCGTCTCGGCGGGCCTGGCGAAGTCGTTGTCGATGAGGGGCATGTCGTTGTCGTCGTCCTCGAACTCGAACTGATCGTCCTCTGCCACCTGGTCGTCCTCGTCCATGGCATCGGGGGACGGACAGGGGCGGTCACGCTCAAACTCACAGGGGGGGACAGGGTCTGACAGGGGGGTGCATGGGTACACGGCCAGAGAGAGACAAGGAGAGACGCATAAAGCGGCAATTGGTGAGTTGGTCTGGATATGTGCTCACCAGGTGGCCTGGCACTCCGACGGTCGCCGCTGATGTTCCTGCCCACAGAGAAGAGACGGATGTGGATACGTCTGCATTTCTTTTGTGCGGGTGCGTGCCTTTTCGGCTGCAGGTCTTCGTCTATGGGTTTGTGCACGAACGAGAGGTCGAGCGTGGCCACGCTCTCCTGCTGCTGACGCTCGCGATCCTCACGCTGCATACGCTCCTGGAACTGCACAGACAGACAGACAGACAAGCAGACAGCAACTAGCCAGTGGGTACGGCTCTGTGTTCTTGTGTTGTGCGCATGCGCACCTTGTCCCACGCTGTTTTGGCCTGCTCGATAGTGAGGCTGCCGTACTCGCCCCGGCCGCCGTAGTAGCCCCCTGATGCGGGGGCGCTGGACGACTCCCATATCAACATGAAGCGCATCAGCAACGCCTTGTCGTTCTGCACCGTCACTATCTGGTGGCCAGTATCCTGTGCGTGCACCCATGGCGGACAACCATACTGGCTGGGTACAAAGAGCCTGTGCGCCCCCATGTGTACCTTCCTGCAGGAGTCGTCGTTGATGTACTCGTACACGCCGAGGACGAGGCGCGAGCGGGCCTTGCTCTTGTTGTACACCGTCGTCCCTGCACCCTGCACACAATATTTTACATCCAAAAGCGCACCTATGCATAGATGGGTTGATGGTGTCAAAGACACGTGTGGACAAACCTGGCAGTAGCTGAGAGAGAGCTCCTTGTTCTTGGACTGCACCCAACACATACACCCAAAACAGCACAAAACAGCACGACGCAGCCATCCATCCATCCATCCACGGATCAGTCAATCAGCATCTGTCTGTCTGTCTGTCTGTCTGTGTCTGTGTGCGTGGGTACCAGGTATACGCCGGCCCCGTGCGCGGCGCCGGCCGTCATGAGGGCCGTGTTGGACAGGTTGCGGATCCCGTTGCGCATGATGCTGCAGCCATCCATACGAACATCTGTCTGATGTCTCACGAGTGCATGGATGGATGGATGGATGTGTGTCAAGGTCGTACCTGTACCACTTGTGTGCGGGGCTGCCGTGGAACGCGAAGGCGCTGCCACGGCCGGACGCGGCTCTCAGCTGCGCAAACGCATCTGCACCCATACGCGATGGAGACAGAGGCGTGACAAAGGGACAGATGATACATAGGCTCTTTCTCCGTGCGTACCCTCCCTCTCTGGCGCATTCTTGTACACCGCCAGCTGCATCACGTTGCTCAACTACAATAAGACACACACGTTCGTTCACCGTCAAACAAGGTGACATCCATCCATCCTCACGCAGCCCACCCCAGGAATGGCTTCGGGTGTGTTGTCGATTCGTCGTATGATCATGCGATTGGTGGCCAGCACGAACTGCACCAGCTTGTACGGCAGCATCGGGTCGCTCGCCTCACCGGGCTCGTCCTCATCGCTGCCCTCGCGACCTGGAAATGATCCATTCACAGATTCATTCATTCAGACAGGCACCCATGGATGGATGGATGGATGGATGGGCGGGTGGGCGTGAGTGGGTGTGAGGCTGGGTACGCAGGAGTGAGATGATGGCTTCCTCCGATGAGCACGCTGCCAGCTCCTTGACGGACGGGAGCTTCTGGAAACAGCGCTTCATCCTGACCCATACTCACATCACATGTACACGTGCTTGTATATGTATATGTGTCTGTATATATGTGTATGTATGTATATGTTCATGTATATACATACATATATGTGTATGTGTATGTGTGGATCGATCCCCACTTGTAGAGGTCTTTGTTGCTGTCGGGGTTGTTCTGCGGCTGCCCGCCACCGTACGCATACCCTGCCCTGCACAGAGACAGAGAGACACAATGAATGAATGAATGAATGAGTGGACGAAAGCAGCACTGACCGCCCACCCTACCTCGCCGTGCCCGATTTGAGTGCGTTGGCTGCAAAGACACACCCACGCACAGATAGCATTCCCGCGTGTACGTGCAGTCCGCGCGATGTGATGCGTTGTCTTGTCTTGTGTGGTGCTTACGGTTGTCGTAGATGCCCGATCGGGTGCGGATCTCGTGGCGCTTCAAGAACTGGCACATAATCCATAGACTCGTGTATGGGTGTGGGTGTGGGTGTAGGTGCGTGGAATGGGTGCGTACGTGCGGTGGGAATGGCTCCACGTAGGTGTCTTGGCTGTTGCATGCACACCCCGCCAGAAACAACTGCTCCCTCCCGCCCAGCCAAAGACCACACACAGCGCACACGTAAGTACATTCGCACATGTGTATGTGTGAATGCGTGTGTGCGGACGGACGGACGTGTAGGTCGACGAGGTCTTTGTCGTCCTGCAGCTCGGCGTACACCGTGGCCACGAACTCCTCATACGAAAAGATGCACAGCTCCTGCAAAACCAGCACACATTTGAGCATCCATTCACAGAGAGGGGAGGCACCGATGGCTCTCTCTCTCTCTTCCTCTCTCTCTCCCCCCCTCTCTCTCACGTTGTTGCAGGGGAAGAGCTTGCGGCAGAGGACGTCCTACCAGCCAAACGCATGTATCGACAAGGCAGGCGTCAAGGCCAGTATGTGGGTGCGATGCACCTGTCTCTCTGTCGTACCGCGTGTGGGTTGAAGCAGATGACGCAGTACTTGTGGATGTTGGCGAAGAACTTCCCTATGTGCTCCACAAAGTCACTGCACCACCCACCCACCAACACACCATTCGTCCATTCACCCATTCACCCTTTCACAGGGACGTGCTCCTCCCTCACCTGAAGAAGTTGACAGCGTCCCCCCTGTGGTGGTACATGAGGACGTCACCCGTGCCGTCATAGTCCTCCCCACCATCCCCGCCACCATCACCCGCATCGCCCTTGCCGCCACCCCCGCCCCACCCACGGCCGCCAAACAGCCCCCCAAACACACCTCGCACGCGAGACGACGACGACGAGCTTGAGGTTCCAACCTTCTGGATGAGAAGAGATGAAGCCACGAAGGAAGGACCCACATGGAGCCATCCATGCCGTCGTCGTGTTTCGTGTCGTGTTGTGCTGTGCAATCGACCTGCCCCGCACCAGCACCAACCTGTCGTCCATTCCGCTGCTGCTGTTGTTGGTGGTGCTGGTTTGCCGCCCCAGACGCTGCCGACGCTGCCGCGCCGTCGGAGTGGGCCACCTGCGCGGGCTGCTCGTCGCCAAGCAGAAACGCCGCCGCCGTCTCCACATTGCCTGCACACAACCAACAGAACAACACGCACTCACGCATCCAAGGACGAACCCACGGAAGACCCAAAGATTCCATCTCCCTTATCAGTTGCCAAAACAACTGACCTTGCGCAGCGGCGAGTGCGTTCCTGACCATGGCGATGTCGAAGCCCATGTCGCACAGCGTCTTCTCGGCGCCTGAATGGCCGGCGTGCTGCTGGGCGTGATGGTCTGCCATGCCATTGGTCCGGATGCTCTTGAGGGGCTTGTGAGCGAGGGGCGAGTGGTGCTGCTGGTGGTTGGCGGCATGGGGCTTGGGCGGCGCGGGTTTGGGGTCGACGTCCATGCTGGCAGTGGTCGTGTTGTCGTGGTCGATACGGCGCTTGCCGGTGGATGAGGCCTGGGGGGGCAGGGGGGGACGCCACGACGACTTGGGGATGTACTCCTGCACGGGACGGGACACACACATTCGGACGCATCATTGCAAGGAGGGAGCGAGGCTTTGCATCAGTGCTCACCTTGATGAAACCCTTGAATATCTGACGCACCAACGGACCAACCAACCATCGCAGGAAAGAGCAGACAAGACAAACGCAATTTGTTGGTTGATATGGTCCTGGTGTGAGGTGATGGTGATGGTCATGACCTTGGGGATGATATGCGAGGTGCCGTAGCCCTTCTGCTCCTTGCTGCCCACCCCACCAACACGCGGTGAGGAATCACCGCCCTGTGTGCACAACCGGCGCACACAAATATTCGCCACGTGCAGCAGTTTGATCAAGTGAACAGACGTACGCACCACTTCAGCGGCCTCTGTGCCGTAGAGTTTGTTCTGCCACACGAAGAAATGGTCCGACGCATTGAAGTCGCGAAACGCGTCCGTAAAGGACCGGGCCTTCATCGCCTGCACGCCACACCACACCATACCACAGACCGCACCCACAGACAGACAGACAGACAGACAGATGGAAAGGGGCAACGAAGAGCCATGCAAAAGGTTGCGAGTGTGGTTGGGCGCCCCACGTACCCCCTGTGAGAAGAGGAAGCTGCACACGACGGGCGTGTTGGCGGGGATGCCTATCAGACTCAGAGTCGCCGCGTCGGTCTCCATCCCAGCTGACACCATACGAACACGGCAGAGAGAGAGATGACTGTGCACTTGCAGGCGTCTAGACGGTTAGGTTTCCGCTTCCCCCGCCCACCGAGGTCGATGGCGAGTTGCACGAATCCGAGCTCGGGCAGACATCCGATCTCCACCTTGCCCGCGCCGTACTTGGTGCAGCACTTTCTGCGCCCACTCTCCACCTCCTAAACGAATACATACACAAGTACACGGATATCCGCGTGTAGGGGCCGGGCCCATCGTGGATGGGATGGATGGGATGGGACGGGACGGGTTTGCCTGCCTTGCAGATGAACGCCTCGCGAATCGCGTCTACGCCACCTGCATCAACAACAGCGCCGCCACCGTCATGAGCATCAAACAACAAACATAAGTATCGGTGCATGGTGCATGTGAAGTGTACCGAATGGTTCGCGGACGCGTTTCTCGATCTCGTTTTGGAGGGGCGACCCGACGGGGATCCTCTTTTGCACCGCCCATGTCTGGAAATTCGTCGAGAAGTGGAGTTGGTCGCCGTCATCCTCGCCGTAGTCGTCGTCATGCATCGCCGCGTCGCCCTCCCCGTCCAACAAACACTGTGAATGAGAAGAAGAAGAAGCACACACCAGCACCCCATCTCCCCCCCTCTCCTTCTCCTTCTCTCTCTGTATGTCCATCTTAGCTACGTACGTGTGGTGCGTGTTTGAGGAGGTAGTCGAGTATCTGCTCGAAGGTGCGCCCGCTGGCCTCCTGGAAGGCGTACTCACAGCTGCGATTCTGAGAGCACCCCCACCACAACAGCACAACACCATACGGACGGACCATTGCATATGTGCCCGTGTGGTCGTCACGTACGATCCATTCGTTGATGTTCTCCTCTGAGGACTCGGCGAAGCTTGAGACGAAGTAGGTGTTCTCGGTCTCAACGAGCGACACACGCCACCCGAGAAACTCGACCGTCGCCGCGTTGTCGTGGGAATCTGAGGGGCCAAAGATGTATGTGTGGGTGGGTGGGTGCGTGGGTATCTGTGCGGACCGAATCTGATGAACGCGGTGTGGTCTGCCCTGTCGCCGAGTTTGCTCAGGTTGGCCTGCCTCCACGCGTCGAACCTCTGGTGCCAAGCAACCAAAGCAAGCAACGCATCAACACGCAACGGGGCGTGAGCACAGTGTCCTGACTGACCTGCCCGCCCCCTGCATTGTGTCTGTGTGCTTGCCTGGCGTATCCCGTCAGGTGAGGCCATGAGGGTGGCCTTGTACTCAGTCAGCAGGTCCTCAAAGGCTTCTGCAGAGGGAAGGATGAAGCATACAGACGTCGGTAGGACATGCATGTGTCCGGTAGCTTACGTCTGACAGTGTAGCGCCCCTCCATCGCCTGAACATCACCCACAGACTAAGCTAGTGACGTTGTTTGTCTTGGCTGGCTGGTTGGGTATTTCCTGTCAGTCTGTCATTCTGTTTGCCAACGTGTGGCGTGGGTGCGTACGTACCCTGCTGCTGCACGCCTTGACCATCGTCTCGAGCTCACTGGAGTGGTCGTCAATGACGTTGATGAGCATGCCGCCCTGCAAACTGCCGTGACAGCATCGTCACACAAACGCATGGATGTGTCTATGACCTACACCTTGCCCATTCGTCCCCTTCCCTCCCCTCCCCTCCCTTGCCTGCGCTCCCCTGCCCTCGTGTGCGTACCCGATGATGTCGACACGGACATTGTCCAGCCTGAATGACACCATCACACGACCACACCAGCACCGTGCCCGATGTCAGCGTGGTGTGTGGGTCGCATACCGTATCTTGACGCTGCTGGGCTGACTGTTCTGCGCGCTGCCGTCGATATTGACCTCCAATACCTCGAGGCTGCAGATGACACCACACCAACACGCACACACACAGCACACACAGTAGGAATATCATATATACAGATCAGGCGAATGGCACTGCACAGACGCGCGTGTGCTCACGTGTGGATGCCCTTGCTCTTCGCCCATCGCTCGAGGTCTCGCAAAGCCCAGTCAGCTTCGGAACTCATCTCGCAAACCGCCGCCAGGTTCACGGCGCCGTAGATATTCGTCGTCCTCAGGGGGCCTCCTCGATAACCCTATGCAGATGAAGGAGGAGGACGTTCTGTCGAGCTCGCAATTCTGTAAACCCTGAGCCCTACTCAAACCCACCTAACCCCGAGGAATTTTCATCGGCAAGGGTGAATGTTGAGCCTAATAGTGCACCTGTGCACGGCTGTTTTAGCGTCTGGCTTTCCGGACTCATCCCCGTCCTTTCCCAGCACGGCCGCTCGCAGACCGCACGCTGAGAGAAAGATCTCAAGGCTGCAGAGCACCACCAGCAAAAACGTGGTCATTACTGGAGGGACCAAAGGAGTCGGATACGCCCTGGCAAAGGTGGGATAGATGGGACAGATGGACACCAGATGACAGTTTGAGTGGCTGTCTGCGATGGATGGATTGCAGAGATTTTTGAGAGAGGGCGACAGAGTGATCGTCTGCGGGCGTGATGCTGACCGCCTGGCGATGGCAGTGGAGGCCCTGAGAAGAGATCCTGGTGTTGCCAATGACGGTGCGAAGGCATCTGTGGGGGGCATCCTGTGTGACGTGGGGAGCCCTCAAGACGTCGAGAGGCTTGGGGACTTCTGCGTCGAGCAGCTTGGGCACATTGATGTGTGGGTCAACAACGCAGGGACGGTGGCTGGGAAGCGGCGGCGCCTGTCTGACTTGACGCCCGACGACCTCAAACAAGTGCTGGACACGAACCTTCTCGGCACCCTTCTCTGCTGCAAGAAGGCAATCGAGGTGCGGACCACGCAGGGATGGCTGCTTACTTGACGATGTGTTGTGCGGGCGTGTACTTGTGGGGCTTCAGATCATGTCGAGGCAAGAGCAGGGCGGCCATATCTTCAACATGGATGGTGCAGGTGTAGAGGGCGGCGCAACAAAGGGATACGCTGCATACGGCGCCTCCAAGCGCGCCATGCCGCAGTTATCGGCCTCCATCAGGGAAGAGCTCAAGGAAGCAAATCACAACAAGGTCAGCTCCTCCCCAGTGTCGATTGTGTGTCCCTCCCTGTCTGCATGACCGTGCATGTCTGTGGCTGCGTCAGATAGGCGTGCACAATTTGAGCCCAGGGATGGTGCTAACAGATTTACTCCTGGCCGACTCCACACCGGCCTTTCGCAGGTATGGATTAGACAGGGAAGGCAGGCACTCCAGCCATCCATCTGTCCAGCTCTAGCTGCTTGCCTGTGGTCGCCCTTTCAGGTTTTTCAATACTTTGTGTGAGGAGCCCGACACTGTTGCGGACTATTTAGTGCCACGCATTCGGCGGGTGAGCGGCTCTGGCAGTTATGTTAAGTTCCTCACCATCCCCCAGGCCGTCTTGAAGCTCATCACCGGATGGCCACAGGTATGCCATTCACACACTCACACGCATGAACAAACCAAAGCAGAGAGACGGACGACCGACACACGCTTTCTTCACCGGCTGCAGATAGTGTTTGGTGGGAGGTTTTTCGATGGCGACGGCAATCGTGTTGTTGCTGATGGGGCGAAATACAGCGAGTCGGGTGTGAAGGCGCAGTATGACGGTGTAGTTGACGGAAAGTGGCGGGGCGCGACACAGATACCGATTGACGCCTGATGGGCACGTTGAATGGGCAAGTCTCAGATTTGCTGGTGTGAGAAGCTGGTTTACAGGCACTGCAGAGAGAGGAGCATTATGACAGAAAGCATCCTTGATCGTATGGCTTTGTTTAGCTTTGCAGATAGTGTCGGGAGTCGGTCATGCCACGGCACTCGTCGGTGCCTCCTGTGACGCTGGGTGGATCTTCCTGCCTGCCTCTGCGTGTACGTACGTTTGTATGCACTCCTCCTCTAGTGCACCATGCATCTCTCTCTCCACCTGCACATCCTTTGTCCCCCTCCCTCCCTCCATCCCTCCCTCCCTCCCTTCCTCCATCCCGTCCTTCCCTCATGCGAGTGGTGCATGCTTTTCTTGAATGCACTCATCGACTTGCTCCCATCGACAGTGGTTAATCCGAAAAGTGACTGCACGGATGGTCGCTGAATGTGAGCGCTCCGTGCGTTCTTTAAAGTGATGCCGACCTTAAAGTGATGCGGGATCAGGCAAGAAAAAAGGAGCTAGGGGGCTTATGACGTTGTTTTGGAGTAGCTGTGAAACCGTTGCAACTCAGCCACCAATGCGTCAGCACGAGCCTGAACAATAACCAACCAACCATAGCGATGTACAGGTACGCGCTGAAGACCATTGAACCTCATGGCACGATACATGGTGTGTGTGAAGGTTTCCGGACTCTGATCGTTATAGCGGGAACGTGCCATCATCGGCGGCGGCAGCGTCGGGCAACTTGGCGTCGGGAAGTCCACCGCCGGGGGCATGTTTGTGCGGCCGGCGAGATATGGGAAGCACGTTCTCGTCGCCATCTGTCCGCTGCAGGGAGTGTTACGGACTATATGTAAGTGGGGTGGCCGGGTGGACTGAGAGCATAGCGGGCATAAGTTCCTCTTCCGCGTTTCCTTCTCGCTTCCTTCAGCATGAGCGTTGTGTGCACTATCACGGGGACAGGAGCCGCTACGTGTGTCATATCTGTCGGTTCAAGAAGATGGACCCATTCAACCAAGTGGTAAGCAAGCACAAGTACACAGCGCAGGTCACCTGGGTACGTGATGACCGTTGAATTTCTTGGGTATGGCCACGGTGCATGTGTTTGGTTCAGGTTGACGGCCCTCTGTTTGTGCATGTGTTGGTTTCGGGAAGCAATATGAAGCAGCAGACACTGCATCTTCCGAGGCTAGTTGAGTGGAGGCGGTGAGAGATCCATCATGAGCATGTACGCCCATGACGCAACGTCACGTGTGATCAGGAAAAACTACGAGATTTGGGTTCGATGCTTGTCGACCAGGGACACCTCACTCACGCACACGTGGCCCTATGAGCTGTCGATAAAAGTCAATGACACGGTAGGTGGTTGTGTGACCGAAACGGATCGGAAATCGTGTGCGCTGCAGCTTCCACAAGAGGCCAAGATTCCGAAGGCGTCACCAGAAAAGAAGAGGAGAGAAGAGCCGCTCAACGTACGCGCAAGAGGGAGCTGTCAAAATAGAAGGAAGATGAAAATATCGGCTTCATCCTTCTGTGAGAAACTTTTGCAGCTAACCAAGTACTTCAGCGCCGGTCAGAATCAGGGCAACAACAGAGTAGAAATCAACTGGAGCATCGCTGATGAGCAAGTGGACCGAGATGGACGGCGGGTCACCATCAGGCCGGTAGACCAATGATGAGCCGTGTTCAAGGTGTGCCTGTATCCGTGCTCTATTGCGTTCGTGTAGGCGTACATTATTGGTTTCTTCGTAGCTCAGCGGCGCACACCTGCAGACATCGAAGTGAGGCACTGCGTGGCAAAACAGAAACATGTGACTCACTCTGGCTTGCTGTCGTACTGTTCAGGAGGTTGTGCGCAGACAGGAAATATCTGAGAGGGACGGGCTCAGAAGAGGTGAGAAGAAGCACGGTCTTCTAGGATGCCTGCACAGGATGGTCTTCTTCTTCAGTGTTGGATCTCTTTAGGCAGAATCACGATGACGAGGTGTGTTTGCGTCAGTACTGTATTCGCTCTCAGCAGCATGGCATGGTCTGTACAGGTGACATGCGTCCAGGGCGGACGGAAAGTGAAGCTAACGTGCCCAAATACACTTCATCGGTACGCAGCTACATCCAAGGAAAGAAATCATGGAGGTGTCCGCATTTTTTCTCTCTCAGTATTTCGATCCCTGCTCGTGGTCGTTCGTGTCGTCACCTCCAGTGCTTTGACCTGATGGGTTTTCTCGAGATCACCAGCACGCAGAGGTCATTTAACAACAGGTCGCCAGTGCACCCGCACGCACATAGAGAGGGACACAACCAAGAGGTGGCAGAGGAGCTTGATTGCCTCCCTCCCACGAGCAGGTGGAAGTGCCCGTGCTGCCACCTAGTTGTACGGTACATCAAGACGCACAGCGTCCGCTCTCGTCGTCTACGTAACATGCGTTCATTTTCAGGCCCGCCGACCTGACTGTTGACATGTGGTTCAAACGCCTTCTCGCGGACAGGCAGACGGCCAACGTCGACGAGATCGAAATCACAGAGGTAACACGAAACACTTCAGACAGAATGGACCGGTGTGGACGAATTTGTGGTCTGTCCAAAAGGACGGAAGGTGGCAACTGCCTGCTCCTGAGGACGTCAGGCGTGGCGCACAGGCTGTGGTCAAGGTCAGAAAACATGCATTGAATGACGATGCTGTGCATGTGTGTTTTTGGTGGGTGCAGCAGGAACCCTTTCTTGGTGACGTCTCTCGAGCATCCGCTGGTATGCAGGTGCCTACTGCATTGTACCGATCCATACATTCTTCGTGTGTATCAGCCGCCGCAGCTGCTCCTGCAAGATTACCGAAGCGACAAAGGTCATCACCCGAGGTATACTGCTTTCCATGTATGGTTGTGTGCATTCATATGAAGAATGGTTGACGCAGGTAATTGACTTGGAGGAGGAGAGTGAGCCACCGACGTCTCGGGCAAGACACGAGCCGTCCTCGATGGCCGCGCCCCTTCCTCCCCCCCTGCTTCCTCCTGTGCTCAATGGCCCTCGCGCAGATCAGGTAAGGCGTCGCATCCAACTTATGGAATACACAAAGACTCAACACGGCATGTCTTTGCCTGTCTGTGGGCCAGGGCGTTGCAGAGTCGGCGCATGGCCACGAGCACGGGCACTCTGCTGAACAGCCGTAAGCACACATACGGGACACCGAAGGCAGACTCCGAGTCCGACTCTGGTCGTTGCTGTGTGTCACCTCAGTCGTTCGCATGCGCAGCTGGATGTGTCGCCTCCCCAGCTCGCGCCTCCTGTGAACGACGCGCGTGCTCGTGAGGTGATTGACCTGGAGTCGCCCAGCGACGACGACGAGAGAATGCAACATGCTCATGCTGCTGCTCCCCGTATGCATCTCAACAGCCGAAGTGGCGCCAATCCTGCGGGTGTGGGAGGAGGCTTGTACATTGATCTCTCTTCTTGACTGGTGTCGTGTGACTGATATGCTTCAATTGCTTCAATTGGCTAGACCGACCCCGATCCCCCGCGCTCTGTTTGTCCTGTGGCCATATCGAAGAGTGATACAGTGAGTATCGCTTAAATCAGTACCACACCCGTGATATGCCGACTGAGTCAGAGACTGACTCAGTGACTGACTATTCTCACTTAGACGGAGAATGAAAAGAAGGGAAGCAGGGATGTAAGACGCGGAAGTCGCAAATTGCACTTCACAGTGATCATTACCAAAGTCGGGTGAGGTTTGTTCCGGCATGCTCGATAGCGATAAAAAAAAGACGATGGGACTGATTTTCTCACGTTTCATCAGCCCGGATCCACTTACGTCTGACCCACCTGTGGTCTGCGGAGGTGATCCAGTGCCTGAGTCACACTCATGACTAAACGAAGAAAGACCGTCTCTTCTCTCGCTTCTTGTCTCATTATTCGTCCTGCTGCGGGAGCCCCTCTAGAGTTTTTCGAGTCTCGATTGAAACGCTACCTAAGATCACTGTCCGAGATCTTTGAGGAAAGAAAGAGTCATCGGGCTTTTTTAAAGGGACACGGCGAGTTCTTTTCTTCCAACGCCATGGTGACGGTATCAATCAGTCTGCAGGGTAGAGGGCGTCTTTATCGTCTGAGGATTTTCCAACTGAATGATGGGCCCGGACGGCTGATTTGAGGGACATTTCGACTGGGAGTGATAGCCCAGCCGATTCACATGTTATGATTCAGAACGTACAAGTATGCTCTTCTTGTCGCTGCACACGTCAACGTCGTCCGCATCGGGTGGCATGGTGCACCTTTCCGCCGGCCCTTTGGGCCCTTTCTGTCTGCCGGAAAGCGTGACTGCGATACGTAGCGTTCAAACCTTCGTGAGGTGTTTTCTCCTGCACCGTGGAAAATGCCACCACAGCTTCTTCGTTCAGTAGATCCTCTTCTGGCGGAGATCTTTGGGTCTGGTAAGCAGATCCGTCCGCGTGGGGGTGCAGAACCCGCCGCCAGAACTCAGCTTGGAAACACATGCACCGGAGCAACACTCTGAGTCAGACTGTGCGACACATGCAATGATGACACACAGTGAGGAAAGCTTGTCTCGTCTGTTGGAATGCACTTTGCACAAGTGTGCTCACCGTGCACCGATACGCAGCAGGACCGCAGCCACCAGCCTTTTTGATTGGGCGAGGTCCGACGCCGCCGCGGCCTCGACCGATGCCCCGGCGCCCGATGTCTGACGTTAAAAAGGAGGCATCGGCAAGATGTCATACGTAGACAGTGAGACAAGAGTGAGTGAACATGCCAACACACACTGACGTATCAGTCCATCAAGGATCAGTTGACATCGGCCGCTCACATGAGCTGAGAATTGGCGAATTGAAGGGCACCGACACGCGCTGGCCCCCGATCATCAAAGAGTGAGTCACGCCGCTGAACACGCTGACAGCGTTTGCTGAGAAGCACTGCGGGCTTCTTGCGCCGTTTCGACATCTGATCGCCAGGGCGCTGTCGTACAAGCGCCTGCGGGTCGCAGACGCGTCATCTGTCCCATTTCTTTCTGGCACAGATAGCGCCGCCTGCTCAGCCTCCTCGACGAATGAAATGTCTCGAATAAAGCTTCCGTAAGCGTCGATCAAAGTATAGCCCAGGGGGTTCACAGCCAGGGACTCGCCCCCCACCTGAAGGTGAAAAGGAGACATCAAGTCATCTACCTGTTCCTCTTAGCACCATCGAGATGAGGAGGGACGCAGGGCCATTTATGATGGAGGCGACCTTGTAGTATCCGAACGACCCAGTCTCGTTGTGCTTGACGGGACAGTGAGCAGGAACCATGATGGGATTCAACGACCAAACGATAACCAGCCAGGTAGAGGGACACACCACACGCACCACACAAATATGAAACCACAGGCAGCAGGCAAGAAGGCAGAGAAATTCCAAATATACCGGAATAATCACTGCCTCCACCGAGTCGTAGTCCTCTATCGGTGTGCTGCATGCCATTGGCATGGGAGCATTCTTCGGTCCCATACGTGCACTCAGCTGGGTGTGTTGGCGTGTTGTGTGGCTCGTTCATTCACCTGAAGACGTCGTACAAGCTGAACGCATCCAAGTGCTCTCGCACTCCTAGCCGACAAACATGATCATCGCAGGGCTTGTTCGTATCGTAAACAGCATGCAGGGCCTACGGATGGGCATCGAAGGCTTTGCTTTGGTACTCAAGTAGCCCCCAGGCCTGACCCTTGTCTCCTTGCTCACTGAAGCGACAGACGATTTCACAAGCATTGGCAACGATGTCAAAGTGCGCTCTTACGCTCAAACCCGCCAACAACCTGGAGACCAAGTGATTGGAGCACAATGGTCTGTCGTGTTGATTGTGTTTGTCATGTTTGCGCACCAAGCCGAGTATGATGGCCATCGTGGCAACGTAGGCCGCTGACATCTGTTTGCAGAAGAGCATGACCGCATTCCCTTGTGGCTCTACCACTTACCACAGCGATGACCCAGCGGAGCCGTGTGTTAGTGTTTTTCTCGGCAAAGAGCTTCCGCCTGGTCACAGACAAATGACTCTCTCTCTCTCTCTCTACAATACTCTCTCTCTCTCTCTCTCTCTCTCCTCTCTCTCTCTCTCTCTCTCTCTCTCTCTCACGTTGCCCGCACGACATCATCAACAGTGAACTGTAGTACAGAAAAAGGACACTGGAAACACCTCACAGTCAGTCGACTTGACTGAATACCTAACCTTGCCGTCGCCATCGACATCGAGGCTCTTCAAGTGCAGGACAATCCTCTCGGCTGCCCTGTCGGTGCCAGCGGCGACGCGGAATCTGAAATCCACAACAGGCACAAAGTTGAAGACACCTTTCACCACCACAATGTACCTACATACTTTTCGGTGCGTGAGGGGCCGCCTGAAGCAGACGGGCTCGGCGACACAGGCGTCATGGCAGATGCGACTGCTGAGGTCCTGGACTATTATTTTTGCTTCCCGTCTAACGCCTCCGCAGTTCGGTGCCTGCCCTCCGCATTTGGGTCAATTTTAGGCTAATCGTTGCTCGGCTAGGGGGGGGGAAACTGTCATTAACCGTAACACTCGTCTGTGTGTCCGTGATACTCATACAAATACAGTCCCATCAGCACGCAGACTCAAACAGGCTCAAGGGGAGGAGGGATCAATCCCCGCCCCATCAGCACACCCCAGTCCCGCAAACCCTCCCCTCCCT
>CDMY01000586.1:2106-45218 GCA_001179505.1 Vitrella brassicaformis | reverse complement strand
CCCCCCCCCCCCCCTCACCTCTCAAAAGCGGAAACAGCAATCAATGTCTGGGTGTCATGGAATGGACGAGTGCGCGTGTGTAAGCAGGGGATCGAATTGGCACCGATGCACACCAACACACACACGCGCACGAGCAGCCATTCATCCGATCATTGGAAGGGTCTGTGGCTGTGGCTGGGTGGAGTATGTCCACCAACACAGCTGGCTTGGCCTGGCAAAAAGGAGCGGGCACTGCCAGGCCAGGCCATGCCGCACCGCACCGTGCTGTGCTGCCACCAGCACCTAGACACGCCACGTCAGTCCACACGCACCACAGAAGGAAGGCAACTATGCATGCGATGGGCTGAGTGGGTGGACCGGAACAAATGGCGAAATGGTAAAGAGCCACACCATGCCATGCACCCCCTCCCCTCCCCCCCTCCCATGTCTGTGTGAGTGCATCCGTCCCCACGTCAGCTGTTGCTTAAAAAGCCGATGAGGGGCGGATGGATGGTTGGGTGGGCGGACGAGCAACGACAGAAAAAGCACCACATCGGCCAACGATGCAAGGCAGGAAGGCAGCAACGCAATCGTGTCTTATGAAGGAGTGAATGTGTGTGTGTGTGTGTGTGGTCTATGAGCAGGAAAGCGTGTGTCGATCACAAAATGGTGCAGGCGAAGCAACGAACGAACCGCTGCCATGCACCCCCTATCGGGAACGGAATTATGAGCAATCTGTCCTTCTTCTCTCGCCTCCCTCTCCTCCGACCCTCTCTCTCTTGCTGCAGACAGGCGCATGTAAAGAATATGGGAAAATCTTGCCGGCAGGTAGGTCTGTCTGTCTGTCTGTCCATCCAGAGGTGCCGCCAGACTGTGGGGCAACTCCTGGGCAGCCACGCATCAACACAACACTACGCAACGCAACGCAACGCAGACCCTCTGTGTCTCTCTCTGCAGCCCCTCTCTCCCCCTCCCTCGGCCAGACCAGGCCAGCGATGAAGAGCGATTGGAATGGGCTCGATCTCTCCCCCTCTCCAGATGTCCCCCTCTCCAGATGCCCACCCAGCTCCTTCACAACCGCCCCAACGCGCCCCTCCCCGCCCGCGTGTGTGTGATGCGACAACACTATCACATGTCTCTCGCCAGACCAGGGAGGAACAGAACGAAAGGTCGATATCCTGATCGGTCGACCCACAAGACTCAGTAAGGGAAGAGGGACAGAGAGGGACAGAGAGACGAGTCAGGAGACGAGAAGCCGAGACGAGACGACAAGAGAGAGCAAAAATGGCCATCCATCCATCCATCCATCGGAGAAGCCAGCCTTGGGAGAAACATCTAGGTAGATAGGTAGGTCAAAACCAGCACGGCACACGCGCAGACGATGGAATGAATCATGGGAGAAACCGACGGACCGATCGACACCGCCCCACGTGTGTGCGCACTAATGCACGCACCGACGCCACTTGACTGACTGTACACGGAACAGGTCTGTTTAGGCAGGCGGGACAACGCGACGACGGACGACACGGGCCGACACGAAAGAAGAGATGACGAGTGAGTTGGCCGCGCAAGGGAGAGAGAGGCCAGTGGTGCTGAGGGAGAGCGGCAGAAAAATTGACAAGGCAGTCAGGCAGGCAGGCAGGCAATCTCCTTTCGACCCGATCGTACGTACGGTGCCGCAATCAGTCAACACACACACACACACACACACTCACGCGGAAATGAGACAGACACGGAGAAAGACTCAACCACGCCATCCATCCATCCACCGATTCGCAGCATCCGTCGTGTATCCAGCCATCGACCGCCCCGCCCCACACGCATCTTAACGAAAATCTCTCAGAAATCCACCGTACAAACCAACCAAGCCGAACGACGACCATACAGACCAGGGAAGGAACCAACCTGTACAGAACGATCCATCGATCACCACAGCCATCCCTCCCTCCACCCATCCTCAGTCCCTCACTGATCACGCCCACCCATGCTGCCCCCCTCCCCTCCCCGGCCCAGGGCCCCCCTGACCCCTGGTCTGCTGCGGGCGCATACCACCCAGACCGAAACTCGCACCCATGTTGGCCAGGTTGCCCAAACCACCCAGCCCGCCCCCATGAGACCCGCCCAATCCCCCACGCCCGCCCAATCCTCCGCCACTCACACCAGGTGGGGGAGGAGGTGTGGGCGTCGGCGAGGTGGTGCCCCGCGGCCAGTTGAACGTGGACGCCTGCTGCTGCTGCTGCTGCTCGGGGGGCGGGGGCGGCGGCGGGCTGCTGGGCGAGTGAGGGTGAGAGTGCAGTGCGGCACCACCCATTGGCATGGACGCAGGCCCCTGGCTTGAGGCGAAGCCGGGCGGCGGTGCGACGTCCATCTCTGCTGGCGGGCTGCCGGGGAGCGGTGGCCGGAAGACCGAGTGAGATGACGCCTGTGCGTGCTGGGAGTGAGGGGATGCGCTTGGTGAGGGGAAGGGGGGCGGCGACGCAGAGGCGGCCGGTGATGGTCTCGAGTCAGAGGGCCTAGCGAGATCGCTGTCGTCCATTGGGCTGCCGAATCTGGCGGAGGGCACCGCTGTGTGGGTGTTGGGGCTCTGCATGGGGGCGTCCTTGGGCTCGCCGACGTTGTGGATCTTGAAAAAGGCGTTCTGCTGGTCCGTCTGGTCGAGCTTGAAAATGGGCCGCATGCGGCGATCCTGCAGGCATGGGTGGTGGCGCTTGTGGTTGGTCTGTCTGTCTGTCTGTGTGGGTGCTTGCCTGGTACATGACGGACGACATGAGGAAGTGGCTCATGAGCATCTCCTTGCCCTGGATGCGCGCGTAGGTCACGCTGCAGATCTTCTCGCTGTTGAACTTCTCCCAACGGCTGCCTGTACGCAGCCAGCGCAGCCAGCCCAGACACACAACGCGCCACAGCAACAGACACAGAGAGACATTCCGACGTGCCTGTGCGGTGTGGCTGCGTGAGCGATGGTGCACCCACCTACCGTGGAACTGTATGTGAAATGGCGGGATGTACGTGGGCTCGATGAAGTTGATGAATGCGTAGCCGACGTTGCACTGACCACACAGACGACGGCAGCGATGAGCTTCTCCCTCGCTGCCTGCCTGCCTCCCTGCCTCCCGTACCTTGTTTTTGAAGTCGATTGGCAGGTAGAAGAAGTCATATTGTCCCCTGTAGCTGCGATTGATCGTCTGAAGCAACATCCGCTGCCTGCACAGCCGCACAACCATCCATCCATCCATCCATCCCTGACAACAGCTGTTGTGCTGTCTTGTGCCACCTCAGCTCGCTCACGTGTATTTGTTGGGGATGTTTCGGATCATCAACGTCGTCCGCTGCTCCTCCCCAGACTTGATCTGCACACAAGACACCATACCCACAGACACAGACAGGCCCTCACTTCCTGGGACACCAATACTCATGGCGCCATCGTGGTCATCGGTACCTTCTCCAGGTTGATTTCGAACGCCTCTTTGATGGCCTTGGCGTCGCCCGCCGGACACTGCGCCCGACCGCGTCGCTGCCGCCTGCCCCGGCCGGTTGGGTGCGGCGATGACGGCTGGCTCGGTGTGGGCGTGGACGGCAGCCTGACACGCACAAACAACAAACACGACGAATGGACGCCATTGTCGCCAATTCGTCACACGTTGTCTGTTGTGTTGTGTGTTGGCTGACCCGCTTTCGTTGCCGTCGCCCAGCGCCCCGATGGCCCCCCTCAAACTCTGCATGTCTATCCCGACACTCATGCTCTTCCTTATCGTCATCTCCTCGCTGCCGCCCTGCACCCCAACACCGCCCCCAGCACCGCCAAGCCGCTGCTGCATGGTGCTCTGGTGTGCCACCATCATGCTGTCTTGCGAGGCAAAAAAGGTGCCATTGCTGATGCTGCTGCCGGCCTGAGTGGTGTCGGTGAGGGCGAATGGGACGTCCCCCGAGCTGCGGTTGCGATTGAGGGGCCCGGGGAATGGGGCGCCCGTGTGGGGAAGGGGGGGCTGCAGCAGGTGGGGAGACGCCGACTGAGCGCTCGACGGATCCTGCATCCAACCAACACAGAGGACACACAATGGAACGAACCGCGAGTCGGTTCACATGTGCTGCCTGCCTCGTTTAGGTGCGCACCGCTATGTTGGCGAATCCATTCATGTGTCGGTCTGGGTGTGCCTGTGGTGGCTGCGGCTGCCCATTGCCGTCGAAGCCGGGCGGGGGCGGAGGGAACGACCAACCGCCCAGTGAGCGGCTCTGGATCGCCTTCAGACCAGGCAACTGACACACACAGGACATGCAAACCAAAACAACACATACAGTTGACCAACTAAGAACTGATCTCTCGGCTGTCTTTCTTACCTCATCGACATGATCGAATGTGTCGACTCCCGCCAGCTCAGGCAGATTGTTGGACTGGTCCGGCTCGCTGGGCGTGGCCGACGACGCCAGCATGGGGGAAGATGGCGTCGGCGAGCCCACCGGGGAGCAGCCAATGGAGTCCAGCAGCGGCGACACGAAGAACTTGTGTCGGTGCATGCCGCCGACCCCCCCACTGTGGTCAGTGTGGCTGATGGCCTGGTGGAATGACTGCGGCATGAAGCCCGTGTAGAAGGGGCGGTTGCCTGACGGGTGCCAGTCCTCGTCGGCGTGGCTGAACGACCGGCCGACCGAAAAGTCGATGGACGACGGCCCGTCCTCGTTCTCCTCCATCCTCAGCTCAAACTCTACGCTGTGGCCCTCGGGGCTGCTCGGGTCAGACGACGAGTACAGCGGCGCAGACGCGCGATGCGCCACGTCGTACTGGCGCGGGGGCGTGTGGGGCGCCGAGGGAGAGGGGGCGTGCGCGGGTGGCGGCTGGGGGGACAGTGACGGGGGCTGCTGCTGCTGCTCCCGCTGGTGCTGCTGCTGCTGTGCGTCAGGGCGGGGCATGTGCCTGAGGTCAGAGGCGACCATGCCGTCCTCCCTGGGCGTCGACTCGCCAATCGACGACCCGTCGAGCCCGTCGCTGTCGCCACTCTCATTGGGGACGGCCTGCACTCGCACCACGAGCCCCTTGCCGCCCCCCTCGCTCCCACTGGCGTTCCAGCTGCCCACGCCCCCCTCCTTGCTGTCCGTCCCGTCCGTGTCGGTCGTCTCGTTGGAGTTGCTCATCTTCTTGAGCGGGCCCTTGACCTCTCCCTCGCCCTCCTGCGACTGCGATCCATCCGACGAGCCGTGAAGGTCGGCTGCAGGCGTCATGATGGCCGCCTGCGGGGGTGGCTGTGACGGCTGTGACGGCTGTGCAGTGGTGGTCGTGGTGGTGATGGCAGCCTTCTCGCAGATGGCCTCGGCTTCGAGCTCGAGGGTCTGCAGGTTGATGGCGCTCTCGGGAGGGCCGCCGGGAGGGGCGGGGGACGGGACGGGGGGAAGCTGGTCAACAGACGGTTGGACACGGCAGAGAATGGGTGACGATTGGATCTCTGCCCTTTGCTTCCCTGGCTTACCGTCGGGGGGTTGGTCTGTTGGCTTCTGTTGGTGTCATCGCTTGGCGGCGTGGCTCCGTGAACGTGGTGGTGGTAGTGGTAGTGATGGTGGTGGTGATGAACTGAATGGACGGACACACACAGACGGACGGACCAAGAAAGGACAGAAATGGAAATCCGTCAGTGCGCATCAAGCACTCATCGCTGCATGCATCCGGCTGCCTCGATGTGTTGCCCTGTCCTCCTTCCCCCACCTCCCTCCCTCTCCCTCCCTCACCTATATGGATCTCTCTGGGCGGTGCTGCAGCCCCACTCACGGCACCCAATCCCTCTCCCTGGGCACGTGCCTGATCACTCATATCCCACAGAGGCGCTATGCTGCCAATCTCTCAGGAAAAGCTCCTCGACAAAGCTATGCAGTCGCCGGCGATGAAAGGAAAGCTCCCAGCGACACAAAGACGAACAATTGCGGTAGCCTAGAAGTCCACAAGGCTGTTGTGGGCGTCAGGTGGGACTTCGGTAAGGGCTGAATGAACAATCTTCATCAGACAGCAGGGCGGGAATGGCGGAAGATGCTCTCGCGATTGAACAGCGAACCCCCTTGCGCTGGGGGCCTGATTTGCCTCTATTCAGCACTTTTCCAAGGCTTCGAACCTCTTGCCTCGTCCTTTGCCAACGTTGCTCACTTTTGCTCGGATCGCCAATGGCGAAAGGTTTCACAGACCCTAACTCAGAGGTGAACCTGAGGGGTGGATCTGGAACTCGTCCAAGCGCCCCAGTGACAGATCGAAGACCCGTGCACTCTCTTTGAACCGACGCAACCACCGGGAGCAGCGAGGGCCGCGTCAGGGCCCCCAGTCTCAGACGTGGAGTCTCCCCCGAAGGGAAAAGGCTCTCCTCCACAACACAGAAAAGGAAGAGTATGGCGAGCCTTGCGATGAAGAGCATGCAGAGTCTGCGTCGGGCCCACACAGGGTTGTTGGACGTCAACTTTGGGACCCGGTCAAGTCTGCGGGGAGACCTTGTTCTCCACCCATTCGGGGAGGTCCGAATCCGCTACGATTCGTTCATGCTCTTCTTCATCGTCTTCTCGGGTAGGAATTGCCATTGAAGAAGACGTAGATCTGTGGAGAGATATATTCGTGTGTGTCTGTTTGTGTCGTGCAGCTGTGTTGGAGCCGTTTGTTGTGTGCTTTGACGTGTTTCTGGACTCGCCATGGTTCGAACTCAACCGTGTACGAATCCTTCATGCACTGACAGACACACACTGACACACTGACACGTGTGTGCGTGTGGCGATGCCAAATCATGCAGTTGGTGGACGCCATCTTCATCCTTGACCTCTTTGTCAACTTCAACGTGTGTCAGCCAACACCTGAAATGCACACACAGAGGTCTCACACACGGTCTTACTGTTGTTCCATCTGCAACGGATGGCTGTTTGTGCAGACTGGCATCGAGTCTGACGGACAAGTAGGAGGAAGCCGGATTATGTGTGGATGCCTGCAGAGACAGAGAGGTGTCTCTCCATTTCTCCCATTGTTTAGGTCATTCTTGACCGTCGACAGATCGCCAACAAGGTGCAGAGAGCGGACGAAGTGTCAGAAGGCCGTTCCTTCTCCCGCTTGTTTTGATTGTGTCTCGTCGGTGTCGGTCAGTACCTGAGGGGCTGGTTTTTGTTCGATCTCCTGGCCTCCATCCCGATCGACCTCATCTTCCTCTGGACTGTCGGCGGAGAGAAATCCACAACCGCCAAATACTTCCGGGCATTCAAACTGCTCAAGGCCAGTCAGCAGGAGGCATCTTTTCGTTCCTGTGTAATGGGCGACTTTATTTCTGCGTGTCTCCGTCTACAGATTGCCCGTTTGCTGCGTCTACTCCGCCTCGGTCGCATCTTTGAGAGGCTAGAGGAGGCCCTGGTGCTGAAGGGCTCGGTGGTGTCGATCATCAAGTTCGCCATCCTGGCTTCCCTGACGTGCCACTGGATATGCTGCATCTTCCACGTGGCTGCCCTAAACACGGTCAGCCGGCATTGATAGAAAGAGGGGGGAACACGTGAGGCGTTTCTAGACGCTCATTGTGTTGTGCAGATGTACGAAGACCGAGAGAGCTGGGTTGATGACCATGGTTTGCGGGACGACGGCAATGGCATGAGATATGTCTTTGCCCTCTACTTTGCCGCCTCCACTGGTGGACATCAATCAATCGACACACACAGACAGCCCGCCACTCCTGTCGATGTGCTCACCTTCCTTTGTCTTCCCTGCCTTGATTCAGTAACGACCATCGGCTACGGCGATGTGCGAGGGATATCGACGGAAGAGCTGGTCTGCCAGGTGTTTGCGACCATCGCCGGCAGCTGCATCCTCGCAACCCTCATCACCGTCATCATGTCTCTGGTCAAGGAGCTCAACGCCTCCCAGATGCGCTTCAAGCGCAAGATGGACCTCATCAACACATTCCTCAAGGCCAAGGACCTCCCCTTGCCGCTCCAGAGACGCGTCAGGGAGTATTTCATGTTCCTCAAAAGGTCAGTCGATCGGTCGGTCGGTGAGGGGACGTGTTGGGAGGTTTCGGCGCAAGTGTCTGTCTGCCTGCATTGGTGGACCAGGTATCAGCTGGGTCGTGACGACATGGAGGACGAGAAGTATCTGATGAGCGAGCTGTCGTCGAAGCTGAGGCAGGAGGTTGCTCTGCACATCAACGCTGGTCAACAGACCGACACAGAAAGAAACGCACACCACCCATATTTGTCACCATTGCTGATGTCTGTCACATTTTTCAGGCATTGTTCGTCACGCGCCGGTGTTTCAAGGCGCCGATGAGTCGTTTGTCGCCGACGTCTGCGGCGAAATGCAAAGGAGATACTTCAGGCAAGGGCAAGAGGCACACTCATAGGCACGAGAGAGCTGTCCTTGATTGTTTTCTTTTCTTCGTTGCGTCAGCCCTGGCGAGGTGGTGCTGCAGGAGAACTCCATCGGCGATTCGATGTACATCCTCGCAAATGGGACTGTCGAGTGAGCGACCGAGGCGAAACACATAAGCACACACATGCAGCTGCCCGCGTCTGTGCGTGGATGTATGGCTGCAGCGTGCTCAAGGGCGGCGTCAAGGTTGCAACTCTGTCTGAAGGGTAGGAACCCCGTCCATCTGCAGGCAGGCCAGGCGGGCCATGTGACCTGACCAATCATGTACCCCTCTTCTGCAGTTCTGTGTTTGGCGAGATGGCCTTGCTGGGCATCAGCAACAAACGCACAGCAACAATCAAGTAACTAACGCACATACGTTAGTCATACTTTCACAACAGAATACACCTAGGCTGCATTCTGATCCTGCCTGCCAGGACAGTGACGTTCTGCGACCTGCGGGTGATCCAGCGCGGCACCTTCCAGCAGCTGCTGCGAAAATTTCCGAACGAGGCAGCCCGCTTGGAGGCCGAGGGGAGAAGGCGGCTGAGGGAGCTGCAGATGCTCGACTCAAACAAGGAGAAAGAGGTAGGTACAACATTGGCAAAGACGCCTGTATGAGTTCTCCTTTCTGTCTGGAAGAAGGACAAGTCCCTGCCCGGCAGCCCCCAGTACTCCAGGAGCTGTACCTTTGGGATGAAGCAGTCGGGCAGCCGCACACCTCCACTGCACCCGTCAACCCCCACCCGCAGTCCCAAGAGACACGTCACCGACCCGCTCGAGTCGCCAAAGAGACAACAGCAACAAGTGGAGGAGACACGCGGCATTAGCCACGAAGATCAGCAGCAACAGCCGCAGCAACAGCCGCAGACGCCGGAGTTCCCACGCATGGGCTGGCCTGATCGTGCTGGAGAAGAGGAAGAGGCGCCGGAAGGAGCTGAGACGCTCACGACGATGGCCAGCGTGGCTCTTCACTCCCACTCAGTGGCCCCAGCCCACCTGCAGCTCCCCCCGCTGCCCGCGAGACACGCGGTCTCTCAAACCGCCTCTCGATTGCCCAATCCCACAAGGCAACCATACGACGGCGAGCACGGCCTCCCGGCCGCCAAGTTCAGGGCCACTCTGGCCGAGTTGACGTTGAGGCAGCTGGTGTATGTGCAGAAGCGTGTGGCCACCGAAGTGATCCGTCGTCGGCTGCAGCACCGGCACAGCTCGTACGCCTCCGAGCTGGGCGACTCGACGCCGCAGATGGGCTCGCCGTCGGTGGGCCTTCATCAGTCGGGGGCGAATGTGCTCGAGAGCGACTCGAGTGAGGGGGGTGAGAGGGGCAGAGGGGTCAGGTGGCTGAGCGACGGCGATGATGATGCTGGGAATGCTGATCTGTTGGAGCCGCCGGGGGTGGTGCAAGGCGATGACTGAACAAATGAGCGGACTGTAATGTTTGCAACGACATGTCGTTTGGTAAGGTTGCCAGCATTCATGTCGAGAAACAGAATGCGATGTGCACACGACACACATCCACACATCATGGATCGAAGACAAAGCACAGAGAGAGAGAGCGAGCGAGAGACAGGCATACCAACAGCCCTACGGACAAACAGACGGGCACTTCACGACACGCTAGGTCGTCCCACACGCATCACACTTCATTTGGCACTTGAAAGATTCTTCGCCCCTCTGCCACTGTGCCTTGCTCCATCCTCAGCCTTCTCTGCCTTAGAAATTCTCACTGCCGGCAATGATAACGCCCACCCACCCACCCACCCACCCACCCACATATGCACTGTGTGAGAAAAGCGACTGTTCAAAAGAGAGTGTGGACACGTCGGCCTCACTGCATCGATCCACTTCAGCCAGCCAGTCAGCCAGTGAGCATGCATGGCATGATTGGTGTTGGCACACACAACACACATCCATACGCACGTCACAAGGCCCGGTTGACAGCTCGACACACATGCACTGAAGACACTTTCGGAATACTCTCTCTCTCTCTCTCTCTCTGTGTGTGTGTGTGTGTGTGTATGTGCCTAGCTGGTTGTCACCTTCACCGCTGACCCGGTCCACATGCACAGACAGACGCGGGCACAGGCAACACGCACCCAACCCGCCTCTTGACCCCGAGGTCTTCGGTCTAGCCAGTCTTGGGGACGTTCACGCACGCATTTGCGAATAGGCCGAACTTCAGGTGAGCGTGTTCCTGCATGGATAAGAGGGCATCTTGGTTGGCAGATGGATGGTACGTGTAGGTCACCGGCTTACCTCGGCGGGAGTGACGGATGCGCCGCAAACGTTGCAGTACGTGTGGTTGCACTGCAAATCGCAAATCAGACACACGAAGGATGATCAAGCAATATGCAAAGTTGACGCCTTATGCCCTGACCAGTTTGCACCGCATGAACTGGCAGCCGCCCTTCTTCTCGATGCCCATGCCGCACGCGGGACATTGCTGCAAGACAGTCACACACGGTATTCACTGTCGAGAAGGTCGACAGTCGCTCGAATGCGTATATGCGTACGTGTCCGCCAATATCCCGCAGACACTGCTTGACCCGCTCGTCGGGCGCCTCCTGGCATGTGTAGGGAAGGTGAGGCTCCCCCGAACACTGGGGGCACCAGTACTTCTTGCAACCCAGACACTGCACCTGCACGATCACGATCAAAGCATGATTGATGTGCACTCATCACGTCTGTTTACTTGCCTTCATCGCGTCGCTGGGAACCATACTCCATGCGCAGTTAGGCGTGGGGCACTGAAACATGATGCACTCGAACGCGTCCCGCCCTTCAGGCTTGAAGTGTTGGGCTCTGAAAAAAGAAGTGTTGGCTGTATTCGTCTCGTGCGCGTCTTTGGTTACTTGAAGTCGAGGAACTTCGTGAGGGTCTCCGGCTCGTGCTGGAGGAGGTCAAGAATGTCATCTGTGCGCAGCTTCTGACGACCACAACATGCAATGGCGCGCTCCGAGTCGTGCATGGGACTTCTTCGTTCTCACCGCCTTGCAGTCGTGGTGCGGGCAGATGAGATCTTTGTCTGAAACACACATATTAGACAGACAGAAAGAGCAAGAGCTCTGGTGTGTGTTCAAGGCCATACCGTTGACCTCGCCGTCGTTTGTCTTCGTCTTGACGTATTCGGTCAGGCATGCTCTGCACGTGGGATGGTTGCATGCCGGCCGAAAGGCATGATAGATGCTGACATGCTCCAAACACACACAGCAGAGAAACGTGGTTTCCTGCTGTGTGTGAGTGTGGAGCGGGAAGCCAAACGAGGCCTGGCCCATGGTCGTAAAAAACGAAATGAATGTGACGACTTGTCTGCGCCGCCGTGCGATCCGGCTGCTGCGCGGAAGCCTCCATCGCTGACTGGCTGAAATGCGTCCATTCAATCCCGAATTCGGGATCGCTTCTTGAGCTCGCAAATTGGTTCGGGCTCCCTTGGAGTTCGTGTTTATGGTTGCCCCATCACTCGTGGCTGGGGGGAGACAGTGAGGCCGTCTGTTCGTGTGTTTCATGAATTGATTTGTTCACCCAAGCCGCCCGTCTGGGAGATCTGCTGTGCCCTTTACTGAGAAGGCGTGTTGGGATTGATAACACAGGCAGCGTCGTCGGCCTCACGTAAGCCACCAGGAAAAGAAACGCAAAGGAATCAAACACAGATCCCTGCTGTGTGTGTGCGGCCGCAGTAGCTACAAGGTGACTGAACCACCACAGGTACATGACAGCCACCACACACGACACGTGTGTATGTGTGTGCATGTGTCCTCGGTTAGCCATCTCAATCGGCGCAGCCGCCGGCGGAAGTACAAGATCGCGTCACAAAGAAGGTGTTTGAGCTTCTGCAATCCATGCGGTGGCGTGACATCGTCAACTGGCTGGAAAGAGGCCTTGCCGCCAAGGTCAAGAATTCCGAGGAGAAGGACCACTGCGAATGGGTGGAGGTTTGTGGCTTTCGAGTGCCGGTCCGCGAAGACTTCATCAAGAAGCTCAACGACTCGGCTGTCAAAAGCGTCTTGCTTGGATTTGCGGAGCTGAGCCACGTGTCGGACAGACAATCCGGTAGGAGCTAAGTGCACTGCTCTAGCGTCTTGTATGCAATCCTCTTTGCCTGCTCGCCTCGAAAGGACCGCGAGCGAGTCGACACGTTTGTCTGCAGCTTGCCCTCTCAAGACGCGCAGCCTCGGCCCTCACACCAGCCTCACTCATCGTGAGAACCTCACGCTATCGTCGACCTGAAAAACGGGTCGACCTTCGTCATCACCTGGGAGTACAACAGCACGACAGAGAAGCAGCGCGACCGGTGCCGCCGTTGCGCAAAAAAATTATTTCGACGCGGGTGAATGGAGCAGACACCGGTGTCGCAAGGATGATAAGGACGATGCATCTGATCAGGTCGGGCAAGATCAGATTATTGCTTTGTTGTTCGATAAGAAAGGATCTGTGGCTTTCTTCAGCACTCTAACGCTCCAGACCAACCTGTGCCTCCCACCCCTGCTTCCGGCCATGCATTGAGTAAGAAATAAAGAGCAGCGCCTGGCATTGAGAGAGGGGTTGATGTTGTGCTGTGTGGTTACAGCATTTGGGCCGAGACAGCCTCGTCCTCCGTCATCGGAGGACGCGAAGGTGGCCGAGGCGACGGCTGCTGCGGCCGCGCGGGGGGCGGAGCAGATCCGTCCGAGGATGGGCATGGCTGGGCTGGCCAACGTGGTCCCTCGACCAGGTGAGAGAACAAGCAAGGGCGGGCGGTGTGTGTGCATCGTGTCTGTGTGAGTGGTCTGTGTGTGTGGTTGTTGCAGGCTTCCCAGTGCCTCCGATCGGTCCGGGGATGTTCCCTGCGCCAGGGATGCCGTTCGGCTTCCCCCCACTCATGCCCTTTCAATGGCACCACCCATGACCGTCCCGCCACAGGCACAGCCACAGCCAGCCGTCCCACAAGCCACCCGCGCCCCCGCCCCTGCTGCTGCTGGTTCCGCAGACGTAGGTTTACCGGGTGGCGTCAAGAACAGATATGAGCGGGTGGGGGAAAGAGCAACGACATAGGGGATTTGTAAATGATCGATCCGTGCTTTCCTGAATCGTCAGACCCTTCCCGCGGCGGCTGGTGCAGTTGGTGCTGTACCAGCTGCTGCTGCTGCTGCAGCCATCTCACCTCCGGCAAGGGCATCCCACGACGAGCGTCCGCCAAGTCTGACAAATTCAAGAGTCGATAGCCGACAGGTTTGTGCATCACCTCACTCATGCAGGGAGGGCTACCGCAGAGACAGCTTCTCTCTCTGCGTGCAGGCTGCAGAGCATACGGAGAGTGCCACGTCAGACAACCACCAGGTGAATCGAGAGACCACTGTAGGCATGAAGCGGTGAGACACTCGCCATTCATTAATTCATGCGTGCTTAACCAGAGTTCTCTGCCGCCTTCTGAGTCACGCGCTGCCGATCCCGCTGCAGCTGCTGTTCCACCCACCGATGGAATGCCGGTCGGCAAAGAAAAGAGTGCATGTCCATCGGATCACCGAGCGCCGTGAGCATCGTATGTTTTTGTGTACAGATGACACGTGAGGAAGAGGCCAAGGCGCTTCAGAAGTGGTGGGAAAGTATGCCCGATCCGGAAGCTGACACATCGGATGACATTCAGGTGAGAGAGAAATCAGGTACTCAAAGCACTTCCCATCTGGTGCTTGTTGCAGCCCCGAAAAGAGGCGCCTGTACCGGCTGCGGCCGCAGCGTCTTCCCATCCCCCGTGGCATCCGCCCCACCCACACCCCCTGCCTGCTCCCATCTCTGACCAGCCACTACAAGAGGAGCTCACGAATGGACTGAGCAGACACGTACGCACCACACATCCACATGCACTTTTAGCAAATGTGTTTCTCGTCTCAGGGCGCCGAGCCTGCTGCTGCACCACCGTCATCAAAAAGCGACCGACTCAGCGACCAGCATGTAGGAAGCAAAACAACGTCTGACGTCAGACGATGCACGCAATTAGTGCACGTCTTTTCTCTGCTGTCTGCAGGAGCAAATGGTTGGCGAGTCAGCTGCGGTGCGAGAAGCACATGAGAACATTAGTCGCGGTCCTGACGCTATGGTGAGAGAAGCGGTCTGACACCATGGCAGCGAGAGAGGCCCCTGCGTATTTCCCGTGTTCTGCAGACCACCGATGCTGCTGCTGCTGGTAGTGGTCAACCGTTTGACGCACAATCGCAGCCATCACAGCAAACAAACGTCACGCCCGTAAGAAAGCGAAGAAGGCTCACTTATCTGTTGGCGAACGAGCACCGTACTTCATTCAGCTTCCACCGTCGGTGTCGGACAAACAGCTGCCAAGGGGGCCACCGGTCCAGATCCAAAAGACGTCCAGTCGCGGCCACCGAGAGGTGCCGCCGTCTGGCGTGAGTCAACTGCAATGGAACAAACGCACGTAGAGAGACGGGATGGCATTGTTGTGTGATGTGTGCAGGTGTGGTCTGGCTCATGTGTTGACCCTGCATTCAGCGTCACTGCCGACGATCGCCTGAGTGACATACAAGAGGTGAGAGAGATGCACAGAGCAACAATTCCCTTGCTGCACACATGCATTCTGCCTTCAGGATGATGGTGACGTGATCAGTGTGTCGTATGAGGTCCAAAAGACGCCCACACGCGACCACCGAGAGGTGCCGCCGCGTATCGTGAGTCAACTGCAATGGAACAAACCCACGTAGACAGACGGTATGGCATTGTTGTGTGATGTGTGCAGGTGTGGTCTCGTAGGAAGACATACGGGGACGACGGGCGTGTATTGCGAGTGAGAATGCCCATGTGGTCACATCACCTTGATTGCTTTCACCTCTCGCTGTCATGCAGATGATCGTTGGCAGCGGCCACAGTGAGGCCGAGTTTGCGGCCCTCCACTCCCTCGTGCCTTCCATGGCGGACGAATGTGAATTCACTCTGCTCTACAGGTGCGATACACAGGCCCAACAGTATGTGCCTTAACGCTTTCTCTCGTCGTGTTAGGGCGACTCGCGATGGGCCGTCGTATGGCAAGTTCCTCGGTTGTGTGGGCGATGAGAGCGAGCTGGTGTTTGTTCTCAAGAAAAATGCCTACGTGTTCGGCGCCTACATGAGCGGCGCAATCCCACATCACAGTGACGATGAGACGGAGGCGTGGTTTTACAGCTGCGATGTGTGGCATTTCTCCTTAAGTGGCCACTTCAAACAGCCGACCAAGATGATGGAAGGCCGGCATTCCATCAAAATCATTGGGCGGGAGAGCACAGTGTGGGGTGGGGTGAAGCTGTGGATCGGGGGCCTGTTCGGTGGTGGTGCTGGCCTGGGTTTGGGCTGTGAGGGTGGCGCCGCTGCTGATATGCTCAGCTGCTGTCACTTCATCCCTGACGGACATGCCTGCCTGCCTGAGGGCTATGTGGGGGTGAGGGATGAGAATGGCTATGCTGTGTTTGGGGGCAGTAAGGGCTTTATGGCCGATGAATTGGAAGTCATTGGTGTCCAATACCGGTCACTACTCTCACTTAAGGTCATACACATATCAGTGAGAGAGAGAGCGGCATTGGTGGTCTGCTGTCATTGCAGATGATCCAGGGCGCAACTTTCGATGCCCTCACGTCTGCGGCACTCTATCACTTCCTTGGAGAGGCAAGTGGAAGGAGACTGAAGCTCATCTACAGGTGCGCTTGTCCTGGACTCATGCTCATCTGCATGGGCCTCTCTCTCGTCGTCTTTACAGGGCGACTCGCGATGGGCCGTCGTATGGCAAGTTCCTCGGTTGTGTGGGCGATGAGAGCGAGCTGGTGTTTGTTGTCAAGAAAAATGCCTACGTGTTCGGCGCCTACGTGAGCGGCCGCATCAAGCCGCCAGACGACCCAACAGGCGAGAACATCTACGACTGCGATGTGTGGCATTTCTCGTTGAGTGGCCACTTTAAACAACCGACCAAGATGATAGGCGGGCGGAGAGTGCGGGTGGCCGGGCGGGAGGGGACAGTTTATGGGCGAGCGAAGCTGTGGATCGGTGCGAGGTTGTGGCTGGGATGTGGTGCTGCGGCTGACATGTACAGCTGCCGTCAGTTCGTCGGCAGGTATGATGTACCTGAGGGCTATGTGGGGCCGAGAGATATGCATGGCAAAGCTGTGTTTGGGGGCAGTAAGGACTTTATGGCCGACGATTTGGAGGTCCTTTGTGTGGAGGAGAGGTCAGATTGATTGAAGGCTGCATGCCATTTCTGCCTTTAGTCATGCGCCATGTGAGCCCTGTGTGTGCGTGTGTGTGTGTGTGTGTGTGATCGGCGCGATGTGGAGTGTCCGCACAGACACTGTCAGACAGAAAGACATACAGATAATGTGAGCCAGACGGATAATCTGCCTACAGGCACAGATGAGAGCCAGTTTACATGTGTGTGTAGACATAGTTCAACGACGATCAGTTGTAGTCCATGAGTCAATGGCTCCATAGATATCTCTCTGCTCCACGCCTGTGGGGGAAAAGCCACGAGTGATGGAGCAACCATAAACACGAGCTCCCCAGCCCGGGCCACTTTGCGAGCTCAAGAAGCGATCCCGAGTTCGGGATTGAATGGACGCATTTCAGCCACTCAGCGATGGAGGCTTCCGCGCGGCAGCCGGATCGCGCGGCGGCGCAGACAAGTCGTCACATTCATTCCGTTTTTTACTACGGTGGTTTCCTCTCCTGTCAGCATGTCCACGAATCCCAGCATCTTTGCGAGCGGGAAGCCGAAGGATAGCCAGACACCTGGTGGCAACGCCTCCATTGGTGGCACGACGGGCACTGGGCTCAATTCGGGAGCTGGGATCACTCCCGCCGTGTGGACTGAGCGGCAGGAGCCGTCGCCAGCGGACTCTGACCATGTGCCCGAGTCGCCTGCCAAGAGCGTCATCCGCATCTACAGGCAGACCGATGATGCCGCCGATGGACACAACCTCGAGTGAGCTGACCTACACACCGACCCGGGCGCGGACAGACACTACGTTTGCCGCTTTGTTGGCTGCAGGATGGACCACTTGCCGCGTGCGCAGACGGGCAACATTTACCGCACCTTCAAGGAGAAGCCCCAGCGGGTGCTCATGATTAAGCGCATCAACTCACCAAGCATGACCAAAGTGGCAGTCGAACTTGCAGTGTGAGAGAAGCACCAGTGGGGAGAGAGATCAGCCGTTGATACGATGGTACGTACGTGCATGTCATATGCGGCCTTTGCTCGTCAGGTTTTTGTCGGAGGAGCTTGGCCTGCAGGTGATCGTCGAGCCCACCGCCTCAGACAAATTCGTCTCAGCGGTATACCACTACACCCAGACACAGCACGACCCGCATCCGCACTGTGCGTGTGTCAGGGTGCGATGATGGTCAAGACGTGGCACGAGGAGGAGGGTCCTCCCGAGGAGCTGGGGAACCACATCGACTTTGTGGTCGCACTGGGGGGCGACGGCACCATGCTCTGGGCATCACACCTCATGACCAATGTCGTACCGCCCGTCGTCGGATTCTCCATGGTACCGACAGGCCCCGCATGACGGACGTTGTGCGTTGTGTGTGTGTTTGGCTTGCTGCAGGGTTCGTTGGGTTACTTGACTCATTTTGAAGTGTCTGAGATGAAGGCGGTGCTGCGGCGGATGGTCCACTCTGGCTTCTCCATATGCCTCAGATGCAGACTCAGTGAGCAAGCCGGGAGGGATGTGATGCACCGCTACGTGTCTGTGTGTGCAGAGGTGATGCTGGTTGACTCACGTGACGTGATTAAGCACGAGTTGAGCGCCATCAATGACTGCGTTGTCGACAGAGGTGCGTCAGATCAGGCAGCCACAAGGAGGAGAGTGAGGAAAAAGCCTGCACGGTTTTCCTTGTCTGATCGTGTGTGTGTCATGCAGGTCCTGGTTCTTTCTTGACTAACCTTGATGCGTTCTACAACGAAGAGTTCTTTGCAACCGTTGCAGCTGACGGGTGCGGGCCAAACGTCAGACAGGCAGACGAGTGGATGCATTGTGTGGTATTGGTTGATCAGTTTGATCATCGCAACTCCCACTGGCTCGACGGCCTACAGCATGTCAGCTGGCGGGTCCATGGTGCATCCCCAGGTGCCGTGCATGCTCTTCACCCCAATCTGTCCCCACTTCCCCTCCTTCCGCCCCCTCGTGCTGCACGACTCGGGCGTACTCCGCATCAAGGTCCCGGACGACAGCCGTGCAACCGCATGGGTAGGCCAAGCAACCTGACAAGACGACGCACAGCACACAATGCATGTCTGTTGGTCTCTCGTGTGTGTAGGTGGCAATCGACGGCCGTTCCCGCATGGAGATTCAGAAGGGGGAGTCAGTGATCGTCAAGATGTCGGCCTTCCCGTACCCCATGGTCCTCCGTGACGACGTCCAGCGGGACCACTGGATCGAGTCGCTCAAGGCCTTCCTCGTCGACGGGCCAGCCTCCGCCACCACCCACACACCAACCCCATCACTCGGCCCGGGATCGTCATCCCCACAGTCGGCTACGCAAGCTGGGGACGCGGCGGCCGGCAGCGCGCCCAATGCTGAGTCGGGTGCATCGCTCATTGACGGGTCACCGAAGCAGCTGCGGCCGTGCATCAACAGGAAGCACTCGAGAAGCCGCACCACGACCACCCTCCCTCACTCTCCTAGTGGCCCACCACCTCCCTGCACGTCGGTCGAGGGCCGAGGGATGAGGGAGGAGACGATCCCGCCAAGGTCGCTGAGTGCCATCGACGGCATCTTTGTGTGTGCCTCCTCGGTTGGCGTGCGTCGGTCGGGGGCGAATGTGCTGGAGAGTGATTCGAGTGAGGGGGGTGGGAGGGGCAGAGGGGTCAGGTGGCAGAGTGATGTTAGTAATGATTAGGGTCCGAATGTTGATGTGTTGGAGCCATGGACATTGACTGATATTCCAGAAAGACATTTCATTCCAATGACGAAGGTAATTGCATTCAATCATGAGTTACGACATCCATGTCGAAATTCATTCATTCATTCATTCATTCATGCAGCTAAATGTGTCTCGCCCATCCACCATGCACCCCGCCTCTCCGCGCTGTCTATCGACTGTCTGTCTTCGCTCTTGTGGGTCGGACATGAGTCGACACATCAATTCCTCCCGCTCTCACAGTCAGCTGATCCCCAGCAACACAAACTCCCCCCCACTGCTGCCCTCGATGCGCCAGCCCAGCTGCCACCACGCAAACTGGCAGTCGTCATCGCCCAGGTGCTCGTTGAAGCCCTTGGCCACGTCCTCCACACCATGCAGTGCCGCCTCGTCCCGCCGCGCCTTGTGCACCACCTCACGCAGCCCCAGACGGCCGGCCGTGTGCACCACATGAGGCGGACGGATGTCGGCCCCATCGGCAACGGCGAAGCACTGCAGCGGCACCCGCACCACCACGCCGCCCACACTCTCCCTGCGGCCCACCACCTCCCTGTTGCTGATGGCCCTGAACACTGCCGAGCGGACGAAGTGCTCGACGGCCGCACGCACACGCCGGGCCAGGACGCTGTGGCGCACACCGATGGCCTCACTGATGGCCTCCCGGGCGGCAGCCATGTCGAAGAGGTAAGATGCGATGCGCCAGCCGAAGATGGGCGCCTCGTGGGGGCCGACGGCCAGCCGGGGTATGAGGAGGGCCGCAAGTGAGCGATGGGGGGCGAGGGCATTGTTGACCGCCGACATGACGGCACCCGGCAGCTCCTTGAGCACCGTGGCATACTCGAGCAGCACAAGCCGGCGCTCACGGTGGTGCTGCTGTATGTCATAGGGGTTGTGGATGCTGTTGATGTCGGCCCCGGCCCGCAGCAGCGCACGGATGGTCATCTTGTAGTTGGGAATCTTGGCGCCAAAATACTTCTTCATGACCTCGCAGGAGGTGTGAAAATCGAGCCCCGCTGCAGCCCTGCCGAGGGGTGTGTAGGCAGGGTGGTTCCCCCGTCTGTCGATCTGGTCAGCGGGCAGCTTGCGGCAGAGGTAGTCGGCCACCTCTGGAGAGCCGTGTTCTGCCGCCACGTACAGCGGCGTCCCTGTATCGCTGTCAAATCCCGTCATCTCGGCGCCGTGCTGCGCGATGAGGTCCAGGTAGCTGTCCATGAACCACTGGGGATAGAGGCCCCCCGCAAAGAAGGCAGCTCTGTGCACGAGGAGGCCATCGGTGGCGAGGGTGGGGTCTCGTTGGATGAGTCGCTGATACGTCGACATGAGCACCTTCAGATAGTGGGTGGGCGGGGGGCGTTGGTCGGAGGCGAGCGGAGACAGCGGCTCGGGCAGCCCCATCAACGACCCACGCAGGTCAGTTCCGGGTTGGTTGTGCAGAGATCCGGGTTGGTCGTGCAGACGGTCGTGACGCGCCATAAGCAGGTCGAAGGCCGCCTCGTTGGCAAACCTGATCGCCACTTCAAGGGGTTTGAGTGCGGTGGGGTCAGCGCCGCCGTCGATGAGTGCAGTGAGGATGCCTTCCTGCAGCCCGTCGGGCCACTGAGGTAGGACGACGGGCTGGTCCGGCAGTCCATCAGGTAGCCCCTCTGCTGAGATGCTTCCGACGGTGTTGTCCGACTTGTTGTCGATGGCGAGATTCAGGAGCGAGTAGGCGAACCCATTACTCTTGAGTCCGCCTTCCTCCCCGCTGCCCTGCCGCAGCCGAGGCACGATCTTGGGGTCGGCTCCATGCTGCCGAATAAGTGCGGTCGCGTCGTGTGGACTGGCGATGGTGCGGCCGATGTCGCCCACTGCCAGGTGCTTGGTGGCCTCGCTGGTGCCCCGGGGGAATCGAGCCTCAATCTTGTCGACGCCCACAGCCGTCACCGGCACCTGAACCGAAGCGGCCGTCAAGAGGACGATAGCCACGCCTGCAGCACAGCACAACATAACACAACCGCCACACGACGCACACAGAGAGTGAGTGGGTGTCTGTGGGCATTTCATCGCACCCTCTCCCTTGTCCGGCGTACCGGTGTCCTCATAACTCTTGTCATAATAATTCCACCACATCGCACCGATGCTGCTCCGACAAGTGGTTCACTGTCAGCTGACAAAATCACACCAGGGCAGCAGACACCATCCGTTTGTCACCCTTCAGGCCCGCCGTTCGTGTGTGCCGGCGAGTCGGTCATCACTCACCGAGTCGGCGATGGATGATCCTGCGGTTGACTCGAGCAGCTGCTTCAGCTCCTCGCAACGGCAGAAAGGTACCTGAACGACACAAGCAAAGGCAAACACAACAGAGCGACAATTGCCACGGGCACTGCATACGCTGCGTCTGCGCCTACTGACGGTCACTGTGCGGTGCTGCCTGCGTTGCCTCACCGGCACTCAATCAATTAATGAATGAAACGCCCGTCCTATTGCGCCCGTCGGCAAAGCTGACCTGAACCATCAGTCACCTGCAGTCTGGCTTTCATGGTGTCTGAACAGTTGGTCACTCACCGGGGCGACTGAATCAATTGAACTGAATCCAGCAGGTCGGGTGTGTTAGCTCCTTCAGCAGCCTCCCACAGCAAGCGCATCAGTCAGGTCCGCTGTGCATGCGAATCAAAAGAGAGGCTGAAAAGGGAAATGGTCTCATCCGCTGTGGCCAGTCTGCTTCACAGCCGCCTCTACACAATGGCGGAGATGCCAGAAAACCAAAATTGCAGAAACCTAAGCTCGCAAAACTAGGGTGCTCCATGAAACCGCTGCTGCTCCAGAAAGGATCTGCGCGTGGAGTCGGTTGCGATAAGCGTCTTCACTTTGTGCCACGATGTCTGCAGAATACGCTGGTACGGATGCTTGGTATTCTCAGAACGTGATCCTTCGCAGAAAGCGATGCACCGTGTGGCTGTGTGACTGTGTGCAGCCATTCTTGCAGCTGGCGGCCTCTCCGGCATGGCTGCAGATGCGGTGAGGGATGAACAAATTGATAGATGGACAGATGCATGGCCGACTCATGTAGATAGATCTTTGCTGTGATCTCTGCGTTGTCATTGATTTTCTCATGGCAGGTGCTGTATCCCCTGGACCACTACAAGACGCTGAGGCAGGCCCGGCTGCCAACACAGCATTTGCACTTGGTGAATTGGACCAGCCGCGGGCTGATGACCACGGTGACCAAGGGCAGTCTTCTGACGAAGGGCGGCCTTCGGGCGATCCGCACGCTCTATAGAGGTAGTAGCTCGGAGGCGAAAGTGAGTGGGTGGGTGCGTGATTTGCTGCTCATGCAGGCCTGACGCCAACACTGCTCGGCAGTTTCCCCGGCACGGCTGCTTTCTGGGCCACCTATGAGTGGACCAAACGCACTCTCAAACGAAACAGTAAGAACGTGCTGATCAGTGATCAACTCTCGAAGCACATTAATGGGATTGGTCGCTGCCCTTGTGTGTGCTGTATGTCCCTCAAGTAAGGTGTGCTGCCGCCTTTTGTGGTCCATCTCCTGGCGGCATCGGCCGCTCAGGTGGTCGCGTGTGTTATCCGGGTGCCTTTTGAGGTGGTCAAGCAGCAGATGCAGTGCAGCGTGCACCGCCCTTTGTCGACACGCGCCGCCGTGTCGCGGATCTACGTCGCTCAGGGGATGGCCGGCTTATTTGTGGGCTATGGAGCGCAGCTTGCCAGAGAGGTGCCCTTCGACGCCTTCGAGTTCGCAATATGGTGGGTCGGCCGGTGGGTCGTGCGACACACACACATCAGTGCACTCAAATGGGAAAGGATTCGCTTGGTCTCTGTGGTGTGTGGTTGAAGGGAGAAGCTGAAGTATCATTATGAGATCTCAAAGATGCGGGACCGGCCATCGTATACCAATGAGATCTACACGCTCTCGCCCATGCAGTCGGCTGTCTGCGGGGCGTTGGCAGGTCGCCACACACGCACACACACACAGACAGACACAGACATAGAGAGCACAGCACACACAAATGTACGCGGCCGTCATCTGTGGTCGGTTGCTGTGTGTGTGTGTGGTTGTAGGCGCGATAGCAGGGGCGGCCACGACGCCCCTGGACGTGTGCAAGACGAGAATCATGACACAGTCAATCACGACACAAGGAGGCAAGATCAAGGTCGGTCAGCCACCCAGCCAACCATCTCAAGCCTCGACAACCATCCCGTGTGTGCATGTGTGCCTGTCACTGTCAGTACAAGGGTGTCAGTGATGCGATGGTCAAGATCGTCCGGGAGGAGGCCATGTTCCATCTCATGAAGGGCGTGGTGCCGCGCGTCCTGTGGATCGGCATCGGCGGCTTCCTCATGTTCGGCGCATATGAGTTCGCCAAAGACGCCCTTTTCAGGTCGCTCGAGCTGGGCCGGTATGAGCCGGCCGAGAGGGCCTGTCAGGAGTGCAAGTGCCTCAAGCCGACTAGCTAGCAGACAAAGAGGTGCATTCATGGGTGGGCGTAATTGTGAGCCGCCAAGGCTGCCGTCACTTCATGGGAAAGTAGAGTCGAGACATGGACGTTCCATGAACGTGTGGATGTGGTGGTGTGATATAAACAATGGATGTGACAGTGTGTGGTGTCCGCAACGAAAAATCCAGCACCGAACCCCTCTGACATCCCCCGTTATTAAAACTCCGTATGTCTGATGCGCCGGCGCCCGCTGTTCCCTCCCGCCCCTGCCTGCCTACGTGCCCCCTATCTAATGTGTGCTAGTATCGTGTTGTATTGTTGCGGCGGGCTGCTCACGACATGGTCGTGGCCATGACGGGCTTGGGTGCGAGGGCGGGGGCCAACTCGTAGCTCTCCGCATACATCCCCGGAGCCCCCTCCTGCAACACACCGACCAACACACATATGCAATACTCAAATGCGATGTGCGTATGGGCGTCGCAGTCGTGTGTATCCCGATGTCTGTGTGGTCTTTGCGTGTAAGGTCCCTCCCCCACCGACCCAGTGGATGGTGGGTTCGAACATGAATGCCCAGATGGTGGCGACGAAGAGCCCCAGGCCGTAGAAGACCATCATGGCCAGGTGCATCCAGAAGCTGGGGGCGGTCGTCGGCAGGAACACATACACCAGCCCCAACACCGCTGAACACACAACACAACACACGAGACGTGGGTATCCCCTTTGCGCTTCTCTGAGTCACTTCGTCACCGGCGAGTTTGTAGGACGAGGCAATGATCCACCCGAACACCATCCCAGGACCCTCCGTGTTGTTGAGCTGACGCCATTACGACAAACTTACAACGAGCCCCTTCATTCATCCATCCATTAGCACCTCGCTCACCTCCATAAGGAAGAATGCGGCGGCGTAGAAGATCCACCCGATGCTCGCGACCGTCTGGGAGATGAAGAGGGCACGATTGGTCGCACCAGACGCCAGGAAACCCTGCATGTTCTGCGTGGCGTTGCTGTCGAACTGCAACACATTCATCCACCATCCGGGCCGGACAGAAGACGATGCATGGCATGTGTCTGTGGACCGACCTTGCACAGAGCGCCCCAGAAGATGAACGTCGTGAGCAGCTGCAGGATGTCGAACGTCACGGCGTACATCAGGAACTTCCCACCAGCACGGAAACCTGCACACACACACTTGATGTCCGTCAAGACGGCGGGCGCATCACTCTCTGTCTTGTTGCACGTGTATGTGACCTCTGTTGGCCCTTTCGCCCTGGTGGAGAAAACCTGAACCGACACAACAACAGATAGATCCCTGCAGGTCTCTCTCTGCCGTGCGATGCATTGCATTGCAGTGGTTCCATCCATTCATTCATCCATCCATCGCACTCTGGAAGACGGCCAAATACAGGGCCCCCAGCTGCAGCACACACAGAGGGCAGGGACGGGTGGAGATTATGCATCCGTTGGGCATCGCTGGGATGGGTCACTCACCAGGAAGAAGAACGTAATGATGGCCCTGCACAACAGCAACACCACACACACACACACACACACAAGTAGACCGTCACGGCCAGCGCTTTGCGGTGTGGCCAACATAGATACGCACATTGGGAGTCGAAGGTTGACGGCTTTCTCCGCCGCGTTGAGTAGAGAATTGTCGCGCAGGGTGTCATCCGTGTACTGCACCACACCACACCACACCACACCACACCACAACACAACACACCACAACACAACACAACACCCACAACAACCCAACACTTCCATCAGTCCATTCCATCCGTCCGTGCATCTGTGAGTGCATCCATCTCTCAGACTGCTCCTCTCCTCACCTCGATGAGTCCGTTGATACCGTCGACGAAGTCGCCTCCTGCCAACGCATACCAAACGCTGATCAGCGTGATGAACGACACCAACTGCACCGCACACCGGGAAGAAAGGAGGTACGGCGCTGATCCTGCCCAATGCCCATCCTTGGCGGCGTCAGTACCTGCAGGGTGATGCCCACTCTGAGAGTGTTCTTGGAGAAGGTGTCCACAAACGCCTGCATATCCATTATCGCCGGCAGGTCGATAACCTTGAGCGGGCGTCTGCGGTTTTCAATCTCCGTTGGCCCGGGAGATCTGGCCAGCTTGAGATTGGGTCGCGAGTCGAGACTGGGGGTGGACAACGCGCCCCCACCCTTCGGGAGTTCTTCGGCGGGAGAGTCTGCACACGCATCCGTTGCCCGGTCCCTCCCCAGAGCGGCCCTCCGATTTGACGTGTCAAGTGGTTCCGTGTACATTGTGAGTGTTTGTTCGTTGGGTGACGATGGGCGGCTCTCTCTCCGCTGAGAAGAAGGCCGAGGCCCTGGGGGAATTCTTCTCCAGTAAGATAACAGCCGGGGGGAGGGAGGGGAGGGGTGCAGGGAGGCGGGGGGAGAGAAATGACTCCTTCTGCATGTCGTGAGTCGGCCTGTGTTGTGTTTGTTGTCGGTGTGGTGTTGCCTGGTCAGCCCGTCCCGGCCTGGATATGGAGCTCGTGGGGCATTTCCAGCAGATGGACACCGCTCAGGAAGGCACACTCGCATTGACGGTGAGAGGCAAGGAACCCCGTTGTCGACTACTCTCTATCTCTCTCTCTCTCTCTGTGCGTGTTGCCCTGTGGTACAACAGCCTCTGGAGCCCATGTTGAAGTCGGTGATCGGTCGGTACTACGGCCCCCCCGGTTTGGATGGCGTGTCGGACGCCCAGGGTGCGCTGTCTCCCAGGAAGGCCCGCGGCTACCTTCGCTACCTCGGCGTCAACGAGAAGCAGATGGACGTCGAGGCCTGGAAGTGCTGCGCCTGTGCATTCCTCCAGGCCGCAGAGGACGCTGTCATCAAGTTCCAGCAGGTGGGCCGACACAACGGAGGGAGAGAGGGAGGGAGGGAGACACAGTGCCGATCCATCCCTGTGTCTCTCTCTGTGTCTCTGTGTTGTGCAGGCCCAGCAGAAGGAGCAAGAGAAGCAGATGAAGGAGGCGCAGAAGCAGATGGAGAAGTACCAGAAGGAGCAGCAGAAGATGATCGAGACGCAGCAGAAGGAGGCTGAGCGTCAGCAGAAGGAGGCCATGGAGCGCGCCATGCCCAAGAAGAAGTCGTGTGGCGTCTGCTGCGGCGAGAAGGCTCCCGAGACCGAATACGAGAAGGCCATGAAGGAGCAAGAGAAGATGATGAAGGAGCAGCAGAAGGCCCAGGAGGAATACCAGCGTACCTACACCATTCCCCCACCCCCTCGCCCCCACCGGCACCAAAGCATGTCTTTGTGCCATTGGATCTGTCTGTTTGTGCTGCAGGTCAGTACGAGCAGGCTCTGAAGGATGCCGAGAAGGCCAACGAGCAGGCCCAAAAGGACTGGGAGCAGCAGGCTGCCGCCGCTGCTGCCGAGAGGGGCGTCCCGGCCGCCAAGAAGAAGAGCTCCTGGGCCTGCTGCGGCGAGAAGGCTCCCGAGACCGAGTACGAGAGGCAGCAGAAGGAGTACGAGAAGATGATGAAGGACCAGCAGAAGGCACAGGAGGAATACCAACGTACCCGACACACAATCCATCCACGTCTCTCCCTCATGGTGTCTCTGTCTCTGTGTGTGATGTGGTTGGTGGTCAGGTGAGTACGAGAAGGCCGTTGCGGAGGCTCAGAAGGCCAACGAGCAGGCCTACCAGCAGGCGATGGAGCGCTCCGTGCCCCCCGCCAAGAAGAAGAGCTCCTGGGCCTGCTGCGAGAAGGCCCCCCCGGGGCAGGCCGAGATGGAGAAGCAGCAGAAGGAGTACGAGAAGTGGGCCGAGGAGCAGGCCACTGTGCAGGCTGAGATTCAGGAGCAGCAGCGCATCCAGTACGAGCAGCAGATGCAGGAGATGCAGGAGCGCCAGGCCGAGATGGTCAAGGAGCAGCAGAAGATGGCCGCCGCCCAGGTCCGCGCCATGTACCCCGGACTCTTCAAGAAGAAGAAGAAGCAGAGCAAGAAACACAGACGCCGATGCCCCTGCTGCTGAAACACACAGCATGGTGGACAACACACACATACATAGAGGTCGGTGGGTCGGTGGGCGGGCACACAGCACACAGGCACACAAATGACCGTATGTCCATCTACCCCTGGCTCTCCCCTGCTTTCTGTCTGTTGTTGTCCCTCAGTTCCTTTGCCGGAGTCATCAATCGCTCGCCTGCCTGCCTGCCTGACTGCCTGCCGTCGCAAGCAAACCATACACACACATGAGGAAAAGCCCCACCGGTCCAGCCCGCCCCCAATCCGCTGTCTGTGTTTTTGGTGTATCCTTCCACCACCCATCCCCCAGGTGGTGTCGGCGAAGACGCCGACGCCACGCTGAGTGTGTACTGATTGCCTGAGCGACTCATGGATGCCATGGCTGATGGAGTGAATGAGTGCCTAGATGGATGGATGGATGGATGGATGGATCGTCGTTGCCTGCCTGCCTGCCTGGATAAGAAGTGTCGCGTAGTGAAAGGACAAAGGCAACAACAGACGGACTGAGCAATTCGCGCGTCAACGCGTCCCAGAACCATGACTGTGGAGGAGTGGATGGATGAATGGCAGGGAATCTTCACACTTGACGTGCCGATGCACCACAGCCACTTAACTGACGTCACATGTCCAATAGTTAGTGATCAAGGTCTGTATGTATAAGTGGACCAGCTGTACAGGTCGGTCGGTCTGTCTGTCTGTCTCCTCAAACCAGAGACCTACATGGGCACCGACGCACAAAGACACACATGTACAGTGAATGCACACGACTGTACAGAGCGGAGCAGGCTGACCACCCCTGCACCAACACCAACACCAGCACCCATCCACTCATTGATCAGCCGGGCACCGTCGCGACCCCGAAAGGAATCACCGAAGCCTTGGCCTCCAGCGGCACCTCACGCGACACCCGACACACCTGATAGAACGGCCAAACCTGAACAATTAACACGTATGTACCACACAAGCAAAGAAGGAACATCCGCAGTCAGCCGCTCCCCATCTATGCCATTGCTGTCAAAGCCTTCAGCCGACCTTCCAGGTGACTTTGCCGAGGAGGAGTCCGACGGGCACGGTTCCGTAATGGCGGCTGTCGTGTGAGTGCAGCGGATTGTCGCCCTGCAGCCACACGTGGCCCCGGGGCACGGTGGTGGTCTTGACGTCATACTGGCCGATGCTCTTGGCGCCGCTCACACCCGTTATCACTCTGTCGCCCTCCTGCAACCAATGGCCGAACAGGAGCACATGACTGTCCGCATCTATGTGTGTCCTACAGCACCCACCGTGGCAATGATGCGTTTGCACACGCGCAGCTGTGAGTTCTCTGGCGACACGGCAATGACGACCTCGCCCCTCTCGAAGCCACGCAGCCGATAAGTGAGCCGCTCGTAAATGACAATGTCGCCCTTGTCATTGAGCGCTGGAATCATCGAAGGGCCGACGGCCTGCATACCCCCCCACACACAAATCAACATGAAGATCTCCCTCTGCCATGGCCATGCATGAGCCGCTCTCGGTGTGTTGGTCACTGATTCACCGATGAGAAGTCGAATAGGTACTCGTGTATGACGTGGAGGACGCCGATGAGCTGGACTGACTTGGCCGCCACCCAGAGGCTCTTCTTGACGGACTCAAGTGACATCACATCTCACTCATCAGCCGACACCGGACGCGCCTCTGCTTCACTCCAGCAAACGTCCACATTCAGATCTTTCGTCCCTTCCAGCTGCGAGCTTGGCGAGCTTGGCTTTCTCGAGCCTCGTTTGTCGCCGGCATTTGCCGTTGTGTAGAGGCGGCTGTGGAGCAGACTGGCCACAGCGGATGAGAGTCATGAGACCATTTCCCTTTTCAGCCTCTCTTTCGATATCGCATGCATAGCGGACCTGCCTCTCGCGTCGTTGTGGGAGGCTGCTGAAGGAGCTGACACACCCGACCTGCTGGATTCAGTTGCCCCGGTGAGTGACGAACTATTCAGGCACCATGAAAGGCAGACGGCATGTGATTGTGTGTTCAGGTCAGCTTTGTCGTGGCGGAGAGCCATTCATTCATTCATTGATTGATTGATTCATCCATTCATTCATTGAGTGCCGGTGAGGCAACGCAGACAGCACCACACAGTGAGCGTCAGCGACCGTCAATCGTGGAAAGACGACAGTAACTGTTTGTGTACCGTTGAGGTGTCGGTGTGTGTTTGTGATGTCTGAGCGGCCCGACACTGACGTGCCCTCGGCTGCCCATCCGGTGCATGGCGAAGCAGGTATTTGAATGCCACACACATTCACAAGACACCATACACCCCCCCACGAGCATGCTTGTCAGCAGGTGGAGTGGATGTGCGTGAGCACGGCGGCAGCGGGCAGCCACACCAAGACACCAACCACGACGGTGAGCCACACACACAAAAAGGTGCACTCATTTTGTGTCACTCATTCTGTGTCACTTGTCATTCAGACGAGCAGCAGCGTGAGGGTGCGACAGCCGCTGATGACGTAAGGCACGAACTCCACCCACCCAACGTCATCGGGGGGCTATCTGTTTGCTGCAGGGTGGCTTACTGGACAGTGACCAACACAATGGATACAACTTCGACGAGAAGAGCGGTACGGCACGTACATGCCAAACCGGCACAACAAACATTCCCCCTGTTTGTTGTGCAGTTTTCACTTTTGACGGCGCCGCTGCCCCCACTGATTTGCCCATCAACTGGTTGACGGCCACCAACACGGAGATGCTCCTCCCTCGGGGCACCAACGAGGCCACCAAGCGAATGGCAGCGGGCATCGTCGGCCGCACCCTCACCGGCCCACACCAATTGACCGCCCTTATTCGGCAGCAAGGAGCCAACCCCCGTGCCGTGGCTGGGCTGCGAAGAAAGGGCAGCAGGTGTGGCTTCCGCACCAGGTGTGGCCTCCGTGTGTATTCGATGCTCGCTCTCGCTATCGACAACACATCGGGCAACACCGTGCTGTCGATCCGAGCTAATGCGGATTTGGATGCTGTCGCCCTGCCGCAGTGGACGTCAGATGAGCTGCAGGAGGCCATCCTGACTGCGCTGATTGACGGAGGCGCCGACGTGAACGGTGGACAAGCCCGTCACGCGGCCGATGGCGCGGAGGAAAGACCCCTCCAAGTGGCAATCGTATCCGGCAACGAGGCGGCATTCAAGCTGCTGATGGCGCAGGACAACATCGACCTGGACGGACTCTGGGTGATGGCGCTGCCCATGCCGCTGCTCGATTCCGGGCATCCCCCTCCCCCCGACTATCAGACTCGGCTTCTGTCATTCTACAGCACCCTCATCGAACGCAGCCCCTCTCTCGCCACCGAACAACCCCATAGCGAGAACGTGCTGCACATGGCAGCCATGCGCGCGTTGGGGTATTACTCCCAGTCGTTCATCAACATTTACCTGGACATCGTCGTACGGCACGGGGCAGACATGACGGCAGTCGGTGGCATCAATGGCAAAACGCCGCTGCAGACGGCGGCATATCTCGGCGCGCCCTATGTGACCGAGTACCTCTGCCGCAGGCTGCCCGTGGACCAAATCAACGAACCGACACTCACGCCCCTGGCCGAGGCTGCCTCTACCGCCTACGAAACGATCTCGCCGTACACGCCACCAGAGGACTTCCGGATGCGCAACCGCAAGCTGACCATCCGTTCGCTGCTGCGGGCCGGCGCCGACATCGACAGCATTGGCTTAGACAACAACATGCCCCCTTCAGCCATCCGGGCGTACCACAATGCCATCCAGGCAAGCCTCCGTCAGCGTCAGCTGGTGCTGGCCGAGTACGCGACAGTGCTCAACGAGCTGCCGGGTGCCGTCATCTCGGCGGTCAACAATGCCCTCGCCCCCCATCGCTCACTCGCGGCCCTCCTCACCCCCCGGCTGGCCGTCGGTCCCCACGAGGCGCCCATCTTCGGCTGGCGCATCGCATCCTACCTCTTCGACATGGCTGCCGCCCGGGAGGCCATCAGTGAGGCCATCGGTGTGCGGCACAGCGTCCTGGCCCGGCGTGTGCGTGCGGCCGTCGAGCACTTCGTCCGCTCGGCAGTGCTCAGGGCCAGCAGCAACAGGGAGGTGGTGGGCCGCAAGGAGAATGTGGGCAGCGTGGTGGTGCGGGTGCCGCTGCAGTGCTTCGCCGTCGCCGATGGGGCCGACAGCCGTCCGCCTCATGTGGTGCACACGGCCGGCCGTCTGGGGCTGCGTGAGGTGGTCCACAAGGCGCGGCTGGAGTCGCTCGGCAACTCGGCCCCGCGTCATGCGTTGCGCATGTGGGGGCTTGCGGATGCGGTGGTGAAGGGCTTCAACGAGCACCTGGGCGATGAGGACTGCCACTTTGTGTGGCGGCAGCTGGGCTGGCGTGTCGAGGGCAGCAGTGGGGGAGAGTTTGTGTCGCTGGGGATCGACTGACTGAGAGGGGGGGAGGAGTGATGCGTCGGTTGATGCCCGACACACAAGAGCGAACACAGCCGATACTGCTGATGGATGAGAAATGACTGGTTTTGGCTGCAGGCTCCTTGCTCCCTCTTGAGGTGCGTTGCCTGAGGGGCGAGCTGGTCAACTCGGTTTTTGTCTGCATCGTGTGATTGAGTTGGCGTGTCGGGTGTCCGTGTGTTGTGGTTTGCTGGCGTGGGTGTTGCGAGGATGATCTCGGGGGGTGGGATGGTTGCTTTGTATGCATTTTGTGCTGCTTATTTCCCCTCGGAACACAAGTGCACGTCTGAAGGCCAAATCAGTGCAAAGGCGTGTGCCTTGCGGACATCTTGCATGCTTGCACCTCTCGTGTGTGTGTGCACTGACTTACAACGTGACCACGATGACGCTGACACGTCAATTTTTCCATCCGGGCCATGGCGATAAATGCATTGTGACTTGTCAATCGACAACATGCATCAAACGATTTCACACGCACTGAGGCCATGAACGGTGGGTCAGGCGCTCCGCTTGGACTTCGCTACGCAAACACACGCCCATACATTCCCATACACCCACACAAATCCCCACACGCGAGAATACAGAATCCCAAATGCATGCATACAGAGACGTGGATACATACAAGAGGCAGGCGGCGAGGCAAGGCACCTGAGTGTAGTTCTGTCTGTCTGTCTGTCCTGCAGCGTCGCTGCGCTGGTTACATTGATATCCATTGATATCTACGTAGTGGTCAGTCAACCATAATACCTGAAGACAGACAGACAGACAGAACTACATGAAGTGACAAGCACACGCACGGACGGACGGATGGCCAGCGAGCCCGCCGGCCGGCCGGTCTGTGTGCGGTGCGAGTGTGGTGTCGGTCACCAGGGAAGGGGGAAGGGGAGGACGACGTACCGGGGATGGTCAGTGCCTGAAAGAGCACACACACACACACATGCATATCCATCCATCCATCCGCGTAGCCGTGAGTGGGTCACAAAGCCATGCACGGCTTCCTTCTTCCCTTTGGACACTCAATCAAATCAAACTGTCTCCCTCCCTTACGTAGCGGCCGGATGATGGTGAGGCGTATGGGGCGCCCCGGGCGGTCGCCCTTGCCCGCAAGACCCTCGCTCACGGGCAGGGCCTCATTGATGGTTTCGTCTTCAAAAAGGTAAAGTGCATCCCACATGTACGGCGCCGGGTAATAAGGGCTCTTCTTGATCATCGCCTTGAAGTCATCGGTGCACGTGCCGGCTCTCACATCTACGGGGAAAGGTTGTAGTCTTCGGCCGCTCTCCGTGACTAGCACCACCCACTTCCGAAGCATCTTTCGTGGGTTGGAGCTGGGAGGAGGAGGAGCTTTCGGAAGCAAGTCCGCCAGCCAATCTCCTAGCTTCGAGCCAGCGGGGAGCTGCTGAGTGCCGGGACGGCGGCGGGCGGGAGAGGCAAGTTGCTGCGGCCGCGACGCAGTAATAGGGGAGGGGCCGATGAACGATGCTGGATCAGCAAGGGGCTGCACACACACATCACACACACACACACGTAGACGAGTCCACGTGCGCTCTCGTGTGCTCTGCCTGCCCCAGATGCCCGTGGGTGTATGTGTACGGCCGGCGCTGCTGCCTGTCAGCTGACCTGTGTGCTGCTGTGTATGCCCTGCGTGGACAGCGTGAATAAGGCAAACAGCAGGGCAAACAAACTCTGCAGGAAACCCATATGGACGCAGTGACGAGAAAGATCCAATCACGATTTCGCCGCTCTGGGCGTCGATGGAGCGAATCGATGAAGATCTATCGACGCGCCGGGCCGGACATGACAGCGCCAATGAAGACAAGAACAACGGCCATACATATCGGTGCGTTGTGCTGGCGTGCTGCCTTTCGCTCTGTCTGAAGGTCGGATGAGTGCGACGGTGTTGCGATGCTTCCCATCCCCCGATCCCCATCCGTACCAGGGTATTCTGCAGACATCATGGCACATCGCGACCGACTCCACGCGCTTCCGATATTTTCTTAAAATCCTTTTCTTCTGCAGCAGCGGTTTCAGGGAGTTCTTTTCTTCTCCGAAGGAATGAGTTAAGTCCTTTTCTTCGGAGCCCCTGCGAGCTTGGCGAGCTTGCCTCTTTCCTGGTGAAATGCCTGTCCCCGTCTGTCCCGAGCGACAGAGCAAGACGACCACAGTTGACAGGTGAGAGCGAAAGGCAGCACGCCAGCACAACGCACCGATATGTATGGCCGTTGTTCTTGTCTTCAGTAGCGCTGTCATGTCCGGCCCGGCGCGTCGATAGGTCATCGATTCGCTCCATCGACGCCCAGAGCGGCGAAATCGTGATTGGATCTTTCTCGTCACTGCGTCCATATGGGTTTCCTGCAGAGTTTGTTTGCCCTGCTGTTTGCCTTATTCACGCTGTCCACGCAGGGCATACACAGCAGCACACAGGTCAGCTGACAGGCAGCAGCGCCGGCCGCACACATACACCCACGGGCATCTGGGGCAGGCAGAGCACACGAGAGCGCACGTGGACTCGTCTACGTGTGTGTGTGTGTGATGTGTGTGTGCAGCCCCTTGCTGATCCAGCATCGTTCATCGGCCCCTCCCCTATTACTGCGTCGCGGCCGCAGCAACTTGCCTCTCCCGCCCGCCCCCGTCCCGGCACTCAGCAGCTCCCCGCTGGCTCGAAGCTAGGAGATTGGCTGGCGGACTTGCTTCCGAAAGCTCCTCCTCCTCCCAGCTCCAACCCACGAAAGATGCTTCGGAAGTGGGTGGTGCTAGTCGAGGAGAGCGGCCGAAGCCTACAACCTTTCCCCGTAGATGTGAGAGCCGGCACGTGCACCAATGACTTCAAGGCGATGATCAAGAAGAGCCCTTATTACCCGGAGGGGTACATGGGCGATGCACTTTACCGATTTCAAGACAAGACCATCGATGAGGCCCTGCCCGTGAGCGAGGGTCTTGCGGGCAAGGGCGACCGCCCGGGGCGCCCCATACGCCTCACCATCATCCGGCCGCTACGTAAAGGAGGGGGACAGTTTGATTTGATCGAGTGTGCAAAGGGAGAGAGCTGTGCATGGCTTGGTGACCCACTCACGGCTACGTGGATGGATGGATGGATGTGCATGTGTGTGTGTGCACTTTCAGGCAATGACCATCCCCGGTACGTCCCCCTCCCCTTCCCCTTTCCCTCAGCGCCTTTCTATTAGAGGACGCTTTCTGGTGACCGACCGACATCACCCTCGATGAACAGGGAAGGGTTCAGAGGAGGGTGCTCCTTGCACACATCGGCAGTGGTGACCCCCGCTATGGCCGTGCTGACATCGGGCATCCCAGAGGATTTGGGCATCGCTGTCGAAGATCGCGGCGATGGGGACGATCTGAATGCTGCTGATGCCGATGACCATCGTCGTGTGATTCTGAGCGGCCACAGACCGGGCGAGACCCACCTGGCGGTTGGGTTGGGCGGTGTTGTGAATTCTGTCCACGACCGAGGACCTGTTGGTGATCGGTCTGAGCCGCTCGCCGACCGCTTCCCGCAGTCGATGGATGCCCCGTTGGCGTGCCGTGGGTGCTGCGACCCTTCCCTCAAGCGTGACGTCATCAACAGGGGGACGGACGGTGGTGGTGTAAGGGGTGGTGTCAGCTGGCCAGTGGGTGGTGCTGTCTGGTTTCGATGTGTCGATTGATGCCCGACATACAAATCAGCCCAATTGGAGGCGCGAGCGCCTCACTGCTTGTGTGCTGATGGATGAGAGTCGACAATTTTGAATGACTCGTCTCCCTTCTCCCCTTTGCATGAGGGACACGGGTGAACTGGGAGGGAGGGCACTCGCTAGCGGTTTGCATGTCCACACCCATGTTGAGCTTCAGTTGACTCGTGTGCCTGTTTTTATTTTCCTTCCCGTCGGAACAAGTGCACGGAAAGGTCAAAGGGCCATTGCCCCGATCCCCCTTGTAAACGTTCGTCTCGGCAGCTGCCACTTTGGTTTTTGTTTTCCTTGGATGTGAGCAGCCAGGATGAGAGCAGCCCTATTGCTACGCATCTGTGTGTCGCTAGCCTCTCTCGTCATTGCCTGCGATGCGTCCGGGGAGCCGCTGCAGCTGATCTACCCCGACGAGAGCCACACGCAGCTGCTCATCAATCGGACCAATGTCGACAGGCTCAAGCAGGTGCCGGCGCCCATCGCCGTTGTGTCGGTCGTCGGAGCCATCCACAGCGGCAAGAGCTTCCTCCTCAATCAGCTACTGGGTACCTACGGTGGTGGGCCACAGGGATGATCAGACAGTCAGGATGAGACGAAGCGGACACAGCCATGCAGCATGGGGCGAAAACATGGCCTCTTCTCGCAGTTTCTGTCGTGTGTGTGTGTCGCATTTGTGTCTGTCTTTCAGGTGAGCGTCGAGGGTTTGAGCTGGGCTACACCGTGGACCCCAAGACGAGCGGGCTGTGGTGGTGGTCCGAGCCGATAGACGTCAACGGCACCAGCATCCTCTTCCTGGACACCGAGGGCTTCTACGGCCCCAACATCACGGCAGACTACGACAGCAAGGTCTTCTCGGTCGCCACGCTCCTCTCGTCGGAGGTCGTCTACAACTCGGTCAAACTCATCGACCAAAACGCACTCGACTACCTGGAATTCCTCACACGTAGATCGCAGGTCGGTCGGTCGCTGGGTCGGCGGGGCGCGTGTACACCCACATGCAGAATGTTCCTCATGGCCATTATGTGTGTGTGTGTGTGTGTCCGTGTGTGTGAATGTGGTTCATCGTCAGCTGTTTGGTGTTCGCGCCCACACGTTCGCCAACAGCTCGGTGGCCGATCTGGTGGAGTCGCTGAAGCCCTCGGGCCTGACGTGGGTGGTGCAGGACTTCGTTCAGGATCTCAACGGCCGCAGCTCCCGCCGCTGGCTGGAGGAGCTCATCGACAACCGCAACAGGGAGGGCAAGAACGGCTCCATCTCAGACCTCTTCTCGCGAGTCGACTGCGTCACGCTCCCACCGCCTAGCGGTGACGCCTCCGCGCTGAGCCGTCTCGACCAGGCCGACGAGGCGGCATTCGAGCGCGCCTTTGTCGAGGAAATGAGGCAGTTCCGCGAGCGGCTGATAGCGGACGCGAGCCGCTTCCCCAAGACCAAGAGCGAGGAGCGCAAAATGAGCGGCGCCGATCTGGCTGACCTGGTCAAGTTCCTGGTGGCGGCATCTCGGTCAGAGGATGCGCAGCCGAAGCCGCCGAGCTCGCTGTGGGACCAGTACGCTCAGCTGCAGGTGTCCATGACCAAGAACGACATGCTGCGCAAGTACGAGACCGAGATAATGAAGGCCATCAACGGCACCCGGCCGCTGTACGACGACGAGTTCGACAAGCAGCACGAGCGGGTCCGCACAAGTGTCATGCTGGTCTTCTGGCGGCTGACCAAGGGGCTGGAGCAGTACTCCAAAGACGCCAGCGACAAGCTCAAGGCCGACATACACAAGGCCATGCGCAGCCTGCAGCAGCAGAACTGCCGCACCCTCACCGACCACTGCGAGCGGTGGAAGAGCGTCCACTTCCGGTCCTTCATGGAACAGATGGACGACATCCACGACACGCTGCCGCTCACGCCCAATGCGCTTGACAAGGCGGCCAACGAGGCCAGGGACGAGGCGACGGCCAAGCTGTTCGAGTCGCTGAGGGCGGAGCACCCCAACTTCACCGACAGCCAGTGCTGTAAGTCGAGCCTGGCGAGCTTCGAGCAGATCACCAAGGCGCACATCAACGAGATATCGCGGAATAACAGCAGGATCACGCAGAAGGCCGTCGACAGAGGTAGGTGTGGTGCAGGGGAATAGGGAAAGAGAGAGAGAGGGACCAGCAGAGAGAGTGACCGACATGTGTGTGTTTTTGCGTGTGTTTGCGTGTGTGTGTGTGTGTGTGTGGCAGCTCAGGCTCGGGCGGATAAGGTGTTTACCGAGGTGAAGCCCAGCAGTCTGGACATCTCACTGGATGACCTCAACAGCAAAATACAAGTAAACAGTCACCCACAGCCATCCCTCACCACAGCCATCCCACATCTGTGTGTGTGTCCGTTCGTGTGTGAGTGTGTGCAGGGGTTGAGTGATGCGTCGCGGGGTGCCTTTGACAGCGAGCTCGGAGGCCTGCACGGCCACCCCTACATGAGGGACTGGCGCGCCACCCTCGACAAGATCGTCCAGAAGGGCACCAAAACCGTAGAAGCCAACTGGGAGAAACGATGCGAAGACAACGCCGAGGTAACCAACCACACACACCCCAAGACCCACACACCCACACACCAGCGAGCAGCCTCTCTCTGTGTATCTGTGTGTGTGGTCAGCGTAAGATGCATCAGCTGGAGCACGAGTTCGAGGGGATAATCCAGAAGGGTGTGGTCTTCCCCGTCGAGGACCACACGCTCAAGGAGCACTTCGACAGGGGCAGGGAGGCCGCAGACGCCGCCTTCGCACTGCTCTACTGCGCCAACTCGTCCGCATGGAACAGGGTGAGTATCTCTGCCCACCAGAGTGCTTTTTGCCCGCTTCATCTTTGCCTGTGTGGCGTGTGTGGTGTGTGTTCCGTGTAACCAGGGTTTGCGTGATCTGCATCTGAGACTGGAGCAGCGGGAGAGGGCGCTCGACCAGCGCAACGTGGAGGCCCTCAAGGATATCGTGCAAGTGCCCCTAGACCAAGCACTCGCCGAGCTAAAGGTCGGTAACCAACACCCACAGCCATGGCGCTGCCCCCCTGTATGTATGTGTGTGTGTCTGTCTGTGTGCAGTCGGCTGTTTCATCCTACTTCATTTGGTGGCGCTTCCGCAAGGCGGCCATATCGACCGGCGAGCGGTTCATCCAGGCGGCCTCGGCCAAGTCGTCCAAGCACACCATCGGCGAGGCCCTGCTGCCCAAGGTCATCGACAAGTGGTGGAGGGACGACGTCACGCCGGCCTGCTGGAACACCATCCTGCGCAAAGACCTCACTCTACTCGGATACCTCTGCGCCGTCATCGCGTCCATCGCCGGCTCTGTCTACTTCTCACGCACTGGGCATGTCCTCTACTCGTCCCTCTTCGGGCTGGTGGGCGTTCTGCTGGTGTGGCTCGGCGGCGTCCAGCCCCAGTATGGGGCAGAGATCGTCAGCCGCGCTCAGGCCTTTGGCATTCAGGCGGGCCATGGGCTGAACGACGCCATGACCAGCCTCGGCTACACCCTCGTGGCTCTAGTCGGCACCGTTTTAGTCTTCGTGTTTGCGGGGTTCGACAAGTGGCTGCTCACCGGCCTCAACCGGGTGTGGCCGTCCCGCAGCGCGCGGCGGCAGAAGCCCAATCCCAATCCCAATCCGACAATGCGGCCGAGCTACTACCCCCACCACCCCCACCCTCAGGCACACAATGCGCCCATGTTCGGGTACCCCGCCCAGCAAGCCCCTGGGATTATCCGGTACCCTCCCTCCCCGATGGATCAGAGCTGGCAGGACCTCGCCACTCACCGACAGCAGGTGGGCGGAGCTGGGCCCTTTCCTGTAGCCTCGCCACAGCAGCAGCAGCAAGGCGACCCCTCCAACAACCAGAACCAGCAGCAGCAGAAGCCGGAGAGGCGGGGCTTCTTCGGCTGAGCGACCGTACTAGGGAGGGTAGACGTATCTCGTTCTCTCCCTCTCTGTGTATGTTTCTTATTTGTTTTGTTCCGTTTTGTTTTGTTTTCTTTTGGATTGCGGATGAGCTCCCGGGCTGCTGGCTGGTGGGTGGTGTGAAGCCATTTTTGCCCCCCTTCTGGATGGATGGATGGATTATACATTGAGATGCTTTTCTTGGTGTCTGGTGTGGGCTGCCTGCCTGCCTCCGTGTCTGTCTGTGATGAGAGAGAATTGACTGATTGCGTGTGCTTTATCTAGATATCCATCGCTGTCTGTGTCTGCATGTGTGGAAGTGCGTGTGGGCGACAGCAGACAGACAGGCGGAGACAGAGAGAGAGAGCGCATTTCGGGTAGTCAGGTCACAGCACACCCACCACACCGGACCACTCCTCCAATGGATGGAGTGTTTTTGCATTCTCAATCGCATCATGTGAATGTGCACGTGCGCGTGTGTGCGTGTGTGGGTGCGGGTCCCAACAAACCAGCCGACAGGGGAGGCGGCCAGATGGGATGGGTGGACACATATCCACACACACACAGTGGACGTGACGCGCACACACACAGAGAGAGATAAGAGTGAATGAATGGTTTTTGCTCCTTTGTCCTGGAAGGAAGCTTGCCTGCCTGTACCATAGAAACATACCAACGAACTAACTGCCGGTGCGTGTGTGAGTGCGTGGGTACCTTCCCTGTCTACCTGTCTGTCTGTCTGTCTGTCTGTCTGTCTCACTCAGCAAAGGCGGAACGGTCCATCTCTCTCTCTCTCTCTCTCTGGCTGCATACGTAGGTACGGCTGGCTGGCTGGCTGATCGAGTGGCTTGCCTTACTCTCCGTGTCATGGTGGCCGTGCCTGTCATGCTATTGATGATGCATGATGGTGAGACAGACAGATGTGTACATATCATCATCTCAACCGAACCCACAACACACACACACGTACACCATACACACCCTTACTTGTACGTCATCCACACAGCACCAGGGCAGGTCCATCCGTCCGTCCATCCATTTGATGTGTCCCACCCCCGCACAGCCCGCCACCTCCAGGTTGTCCTTTGCTCCCCTCCCACCGCTGATCAATATTAATCATGCTTTGTAGAGCAGGACAGCCACTTGCCCCAGGTAGAAGAAGATGTAGGTTTTCGACTCGTGGGTGGCGTAGCTGGCGAAGTTCTTACCCACCACACAGTGCCAGTTGGGCGAATACCTACACAAACACACAAACACACATACACAAAGAGCAGGAGAGGAGAAACGCAGACCGCCCCATTCATCCAGTGAGCCACACGGCACACAAGAAGGCTCACTTGGCGTCGAAGAAGGATTTGATATGTCTGGAGACGTCCTTCTCCGTCTCATACTTGCTGAGGGCGACAGACGCCTGCGCCACGGCGTCCGTCTGCATCTCCTGACTGTCCTGCACACAACACATACACACACGGGCACTCACTGCATGCCCAACCCCAACCGACGGTCAAAATGGCCAGTTTTTGGTACCATGTCAGTCTGCATCTTCTCGCCCTCCGGCATGGCTGCAGTGCGAGTGCCGTCCCTTCTCTCTTCCTTCTCCCTGCGAGCTTAGCTTCCCTGCGAGCTGAAGAGAGGGCGAGGGAGGGAGCTGGACAACATCAAACACGCAAGAGCACGCAACCACGTTCTCCCTGGTGCGCTTCCGCTTGTGCGTGATGGCCAAAAAGCACCCGCCGCCGTCCAGCAGCCCCTCATCGCCTAATCGCATATCAGAGCCGGCAGTCACTCCCGGCCCGCCCGCTACACCAGCCTCGCACACCAGTGAGAGAAGGAATGAGAGTAGCGACAAGCACGACAACAAGAGGGATGGCGCCACACAGATGGACAGACAGGGAGCGGTAGACGGCGAGGGAGAGGGAGAGGGCGAGGGCGCCATGTCATCAGAGCGGCCGGGGACGCCTTCATCATCTTCGGGCGGGTGCGAGGAGGACGTGATAGAGCTGAATGTGGGCGGTGAGCGGATGTCGGTGCTGCGGAGCACCCTCTGTCAGTGCGAGACCTCCCTCCTCACCAGCATGTTCAGCGGCAGGTGGGAGGCCGCTGTCAAACGAGACAAACAGGGCAGGTACACACACACACACACACAGAGGGTGGGAGGAGAGGTGACCTGACGAACACATCCATCCTTTTGGTGCTCTCTCTCTGTGTGTGTGTGCTCCCAGTGTGTTCCTCGACTTTGATCCGGACTGCTTCAAGGCGCTGCTCAACTTCCTGCGCAACAAGCGGATAGAGGGCCCTGGGCGGCCCGCCCCGCGGCCGATCATCCCGAAGGAGAAGCAAGGCGAGTTCGGCCACCTGCTGCAGTACCTGGGAATGACTGATTACCTCTTCCCCTTCGAGTACCACTTCAAGGTCAGACGCACAGACACACAGACAGAGGGAGGGAGGGAGGGATGGAGGGATGGAGGGAGGGATGTGGGTGTGCATATTGGTGTATGTTATGACTGTCCTGTCTGTTAGGTGATATCTGGTGCGATGCGTCTGTCTGAGCGTTGTGTGAGGCACGCGGGGGACCGCTATAGCTGTGCCATCATGCAGCCGCCCGTCAACCAAACCAGAGACGCAACCGTCTACTTCAAAGCAAAGGTACGCACACACGCCTGTCGCCAGTCAACGCACACACCCTCCACCATCTACCTCTCTTTTCTTCTCTGCATTCGTGTGTTTGGATGGATGTGTGTGTAGGTTCATCAGCTGGGCAGTGTGCCCCAGCTGTTCATCGGTCTGATAGGCAGCACAGAGGGCCTCCAGAACAACCATAGCGTCGTCCCTCACGCCACCTGCTACGGGTCGGTCCACCCACTCACACCTCACATCTCACATCTCACCAGCCACCCACCGCCACCCCCACAGGCATCCATCCATCCACAGGGCTCGTTGTATAATGAATGTCGTCTGTCTTGATTCATTCAGCTGGGGCGGAATGGAGGTGATCCAGGGCGGTCGCGACACGGGCTGCATCGAGGGCTGGGGCAAGTGGCGGGAGGGAGACGTCGCCGTCGTCAGATACAGCGGACGATCGGGACTACTGGCCATGGTACGTTACTCATACACACACACGCGGACAGGCACACCACCTACAGGCCCACCCACCTGTTGCGTCTTCCTGCGTGTCCCACACACCACACAGGTCCACCGTCGCATGTTGGAGGGTCCGCAGCTGTACAAGATCCCGGGTCTGCCCCGCAGCCACCAGGACTGGTACATCTGCGTGTCGATGGTCAACTCGGGCGACACCGTCGAAATCATGCCAACTGACCCCACAGAGGAATTCTGATCAATCTCATGTTGATGAGTGGCCGACCAGCCCGACGGTAGAGTAGACGGAAAGATAGCATAGACAGACAGACAGACAGACGGACACAGAGGGAGGGGGCGGGTCAATGTGTAACCGACGAGGGCGGGGGG
>CDMY01000585.1:0-35234 GCA_001179505.1 Vitrella brassicaformis | reverse complement strand
TCGGTTTGGTTTGCCTCGCCCACCTGGTGGAGGGCTGCTCAAATGGTTCGGTTCAGTTCGGTTTGGTTTGCCTCGCCCACCTGGTGGAGGGCTGCTCAAATGGTTCGGTTCAGTTCGGTTTGGTTTGTCTCGGCGTCTCCTGGTGGAGGGCTGCTAGCAATGGTTCGGTTCGGTTCAGTTTGGGATGGATTCAGCCCCCTCTGCGGAGGATCGGATGGTTCCGAACCCTTCGGTCCAGGGTAGGGTTTCTTAGGTTCTGTCGGGAGCCGCGCACCGTTCAGGCCTCGACTGCGCGCTGTCATGATGCGGGGGCGTGTTATGGGGGCGTCTTGCCTCAGAAGTGAACCAGTGAGACCTTTTTGTGTGGTTCAAGCTGTTTGTGTGAGCACGGGGTTAACGGAAAGCGCATCGGCACGAGGAGTCCATCAAGAATGCAAACTAAGAACTATGCTAGCTGTCCTTTCAATTCAATCACTGTTTGCATGCCCTGCCCATCCAGTCCGTCGTAGATCATCAATCTTGACATGTAGAGTGCACATAAGTGATGCCCCTGGGGAAGTGGCCGTCAGCGTACGAGACGCAAAGTTCAAACGACGACGCACAAGGGGCATCCGTTTGTACTGATGTACAGGTCCGTTCGTCAGTGAATGAAGGCGACACAATCATTGACTTACGGACACTCCTCATCATACTATTGGCCACCCTTCAATGGACCCTAAAGGCGAATCTCATTCCTCACCATCTACCATTCCTGAGACGATTAGATCTCACCAACTGATTCTTCCTTGAAGTCATCACAGCCACGAGGAACAAACTCGTTAATGAGACGCCCTTCGTCAAGGCTACTATACGAAGGAGGTTTGAGTCGATCGGCGTCAGCCTTCTTCTCTTTCGGCCGCCGACCATTCCATCCTTGAAGTCGCTTGAGGAATCGAAGTTGCTCTGTCTTCCAATCCATTCGGTGGAAGATGGGACGAGACCTGGCGGACGGAAACGTCCGAAACACTAGACGTAATGGATGGCGTGCCATGCCGACAACGACAAAGCACACAACCAACCAACAGAATCGAGTAAAGAACTCCAAAGGCGACACTTCGAGAAGCATGGTGAGCAATGAAGACCACCACGACTCTTGCGGTGTCTGCCGATGTGATTGTTTCTTTGCTCCAGGACGCGTAGAAGAAGACGAAGAAGGCGACTCCCCGCCGGCAACAGAAGTCACTCTTTCATCCTGTTTCTTGCGTCCATGCCACTTGCGTGGCCTCCTGATCTTCGACGAAGGAGGAAGAGGCTGTGTCACATCCTCCCTCGGATCATGAAACTCAACAGAATCCTGCTTCGACCTGGGTGGCTGACAATCAGGCCAACGAATCGACGCAGGAATCTTACGCTGGCGCACATGACAACGAGTCTGGACACTCGGATGATACGTGTACGACCAAGTCGGCAACGCAGTAGCCTTCAACTCCGCAACCGGATCGACACGAGATACAAACGCTGTCTCCATCAACTCAAGACGAGCCACACCCGACTCGACTTGCTCGACACTCAACTCTCCCATACCCAACTGCTTACGAAGACGTCTCGCACTTTTATCACGCGCTCTCTGACGCTGACGACGTGTCAACAAGGCCCGACGAGCACACACCCGCGCGTCTCCCTCCGACATTCGCTCAAGGCGACCATCAGGAGTCGAGTCACGTGAGTTGTCCCACTCGCCGCCCTCTGTGTCAGAGACGTGCGAACGCAAACCAGTCAATCCTCTCGCTGGCAGAAAAGACCGATCCAAGTGACGAGTCGGACGACTTCCGGACAACGCCTTGATCGAGCCTTCTGCACACTCATAACGAATCATCGACCCATCATGACGAATCTCTCGAGACACCATGCTCTCAGGTATGGAGTCATTGTTCACCCGATAATACGGATGACCACATGGAGAAAAATTCAGCTGGTACGTAGCACACGGAACACGACGCATCATCACAACCTGCCCTCCCGGTGGAGTGAGGACATGATGCAGCGTCTGCATCACAGGCATGCGGACAGGAGGAGACTCACGGCCCTGAGGACGCTCACGACCTCCGGTCAGCACATCACGATACGTCACATTCCCTTGCACTTTCGCTTTCAGGTCAGTCGGCGCCATCGCATCATGCGCCTGATAACGCACTCGAGGACCCGCAGATGCACTCACTGCAAGGGCATCATCGGTTTCAGACGACGGTACGATGAACGGAACAACCACTTCTCTCTCAGAGTCATTCGGGATTGTCGGGATAACCCCACGCACTTCATAAACATCCATACCATCGGTCGCCAAAACACGACCAGACGGAGACGAAATAAAGCCGTATGCAAAGGAAGCCGGCTAGCCCCAGGCAGAGCAGGATACTCCCACTCCCTGGGGCCAATCAGCTTCCCTGATTGGTCTGAGCATTGGTGTGTGAGTCAGGTTGGTTCGGGCGGCTCATCGGCCCCTGAGACGCGGAGGACTGAAGACCCTGCGCGTTCACGTGAGCCATGAACTGGTCAAATTGTCTCTTGGCAGGCGACTCACATCTGGCAGGCAAATGGTCACCTACGGCATTGCACCACGGGCAGACAACCGGGCAATCACGCTGGAAGTGATCGCCATCACAGTAATGACATTTGGTGAAGCCTCGTGATCCCGGGCGCTGCCCGCCCAGGTCACGATCACGTCGATTCGAGTACCACTGATTGCTCTGTGAACTTGCCGTGTTGTTGCGCATGCGCTCAGGCATCCGAGTCTACCGTGCCGTTTCCACAGCGACCTTGGCAGCCTGATCGGCTGGCAACGTACTCGACAACACAGCGAACACCGAGTGGAACACGTCCTGGTCTATCGTCTCGTCGGCGGGATACGTAGGGTACCCGCCCGACTCCTCGACAACACCATAATCGACGTCGGCGAGAGCGGAGACACGGCCACCTGTCGGGCGACGCGTGTCTGCACTCCCACGTCTCTGAACTAACTCCTTCTGGACGGCCTGTATGGTCTCATTCAACGGTGCGAGAGCGGTGCTGAGGCTCGGCCCTACGGCCTTCACCATCTCTGTCACGACCTCAGCCGAAGCCTTCTCGTCCTTCTTCTCGGCGCGAGTCGGCCCGGAGTCCATGTGGCTCGCGAGAGCCACCTCATCGAGCGACCGAGGAGGCTCACGCGTCTGAGTGCGAGACACCGACACGCCTGACGTCTGCATGCCGGTCACTTGCGGCAACAACTGAGCCGTCGTGTTGCGGAGAGCCAGCAAATCACTCGGATAGCTCGGGCCCACACTCAACGATGCTCTGGTGTCCGGCACCACACCATGAGTGCGCTCCATGTCAATGACCATCCTCTCAGCCGATTCCATGTTGTAGAATGCGTCGGGATTGGGCGCGTTCTGGCCCTGCGCCCTTGCGTAAGTCTGCGCCGAGCGGAGACTTTCCTGCAAGGAGTGCTTCGCCATATGCTACATGGCCTCCGGCAGTAGGCCAATGATCATATCAGCCTTCTGTCTCTGTGTGTATCGGTTCAGGCGCTCAGCCGCTGCGATGCTCTTCTTGAGGATCGACACCAACTCCTGCATGCTAGCATTCGGGTGCTTCTCCAGCAACTGTCTCGGCTCCTTCACAATGGCCTCCTGAGCCAAAGCGAACGAGTCACTGATGCCATACTGCTCGGTGAGCTTCTCGAGAACACGATTGACGACGTTATCGAAATACGCGTCATTCGCCGCTAGACCCTGGATGTCCTGAGCGGGTGGATTCCCTGGAAGGGGGACACGGGCTTGCTCTTGAAAGAACACGCCGTTCGCGTTGCCTTCCAACGCACGCATCAACGCAAAGTACTTGTCGCGGGGCTGCAACCCCTGGACCGCCAACACGGCCCGGTCTGACTTCTTTCGCCAGTTGTCCATCGTGGCACCCTGTCTCTGGACGGGACTGTACTTGCCAGTGAAGTCAACAACTCTCTTGATGCGTCTCTTCTCATCCTGAGGCTGGACGTGCTGCTGCAGAGCAGCATTAATCAACGCCTGGACGCCTTGCTGCTGTTGCTCATCCGACGCCATCTCTTCTGCGTTTGCTTCGTCTGCTTCGTCAAGCGGCTCATCAATGTAAAAATTCTGGGGTTGTGCTGCTTGGACAGGTTGATCCTGATCGATCGGCTGACCGTCAGCTAGAAGACCAGCAGGATCAGCAAGCGGCTATGGCTGCTGCTGCTGTTGCTGCTGTCTTGCGGGTGTACGTTCTGTGCTCGTTGTGCTTGGTGAGCAGCTTGAATCTGCTCAGCTTCGTCTGCTGCAATGAATTGACCGTGCAAACGATACCGATTGACGTTTGGATCAAAGACTGATAGCATGCAAGGCCTTCAGCCCAACATGCACGAACGAATAGGTCCAATACACAATGAACGAAAAGCTCAAAGAGCCCTCATCGGTCTCAATCAAAATATGGCTGGCCGCTGGCGCGACAAGCCTTTCTTAATCAATCGCACTGGATGAGCACAAGCCCAGACAGTCTTGTTATCAATCAGTCGGTCTCGGGCATTCAAAACAAGCAACCTGACACTAACAGACAGACAAAAACGATCGAATTGAAGACATATTTAAGTTCTACAAACCAAAACTTTGCTTCTCTAATTGAAAGGATATATTTTAACAGATATGTTTTTGAACGAATTGAAATATTACATAGAAAACGATGGTAATGATATAATACATTTAGCAATAGTTCTTAACGAAAACGAAGGGCATTATCTATTGCTTACGGAGCAGTATGAATGTGGTGCTGTAATAAACGTAAATCGGAGTGAAAAAGAGAACATACAGAGGAGGAATGTAAGGAAAATCAAAGGAAAAAATTACAGAAAAATCGTTTCAAAAAAGACAAAAACAGAAAAAAAGATTCTGTTAAAGTAATGAACTTAATTGATAAGAAAGAAATTAATTACAAAAAATACATTCTGGCCTTTTGATTTGGAAATTAAGGAAGGCGAAACTCTTTCGTATGATATGAGAAGTAAAAAAAGTGAGATATACGCTTGTGGATTTATGATTGATGGAAAATATGATATGTTTTCAGGTAAAGGTTGTTTTTAGAAATATGTTAACATATCGAAAAATGCGTCGGACAAAATAACAACAGCGTTTAATGGTTGTCGGTTTGATTTTTATTGTTTGATTGAATATTCAGTAAGCAGTGGTGTAAAAGTTGATAATTTACTATTGAACAATGGAAGAACTATGAGTTTTGAATTTGGGGATAATAATAAGGTTTTTGACATGAATTTGTTTTCAAATACATCACTAAAACAAGCTTCTAAGGATTTTGATATGAAAAAGTCAAAGTGGGATTTTGGCTACGAGAAAATCAAGAGTTGGGATGATGTAAGAAAAAGGAAATTTGAATGGGTACCATATTTAAAACACGATGTTGAATCATTAATGAAATCATTTGGTCATCGTGTGTATAATGAATATCAATGTAGTATTACAAAATTCATGACAGGCAGTCAACAGACGTATGATATATGGAGTTCACAATCACTTTTACTTGACTTGGAATTCATTTGCTTACCAACGAAAGAAGATAGTTGAAGCTCTAAATTCAGTAAAAGAGTTTGATAAACAGCAATTTATTAAGAAAAAATGGATAGTTTGCTGGAAAGAATTGAGGACAAAATAAATATAATCAATGATGACAAAACAGATATTCATGTCTCTGTGCGCACACCTGCGCATGCACGTGTCGACATGTCTCTGTGCGTTCACCTGCGCATGCACGCATCGACTTGAAGTGTGTGAATATGACGAATGTCTGTGTGCGCACACCTGCGCATGCACGTGTCGACTTGAAGTGTGAGTAGCGCATGCACGTGTCGATTTGGACTGTGTGCACATACTGAATGTCTGTGTGCGCACACATGCGCATGGACGTTTGGACGTGTCGACTTGGAGTGTGTGTATATGCTGAATGTCTGTGTGCGCACACCTGCGCATGCACGTGTCGACTTGGAGTGTGTGTATATGATGAGTGTGTGTATATGATGAATGTCTGTGTGTGCACACCTGCGCATGCACGTGTCGACTTGGAGTGTGTGCACATACTGAATGTCTGTGTGTGCACACATGCGCATGGACGTTTGGACTTGGAGTGTATGTATATGACGAATGTCTCTGTGCGCACACATGCGCATGCACGTGTCGATTTGGACCATGTGCACACGAATGTCTGTGCGCACACTCGCGCATGCACGTGTCGACTTGGACTGTGTGCACATACTGAATGTCTGTGTGCCCACACCTGCGCATAGACGTTTGGACTTGGAGTGTGTGTATATGACAAATGTCTCTGCGCACACCCGCGCATGCACGTGTCGACTTGGACTATGTGCACACGAATGTCTGTGTGCGCACACTCGCGCATGCACATGTCGACTTGGACTATGTGCACATACTGAATGTCTCTGTGCGCACACATGCGCATGGACGTTTGGACTTGGAGTGTGTGTATATGATGAATGCCTGTGTGCGCACGCCTGCGCCTAGACGTTTGGACTTGGAGTGTGTGTATATGACGAATGTCTGTGTGCGCACACCCGCGCATGCACGTGTCGACTTGGACGTGTTGACAAACCTACGCATGCACGTGTCGATTTGGAGTGTGTGCACATACTGAATGTCTGTGTGTGCACACATGCGCATGCACGTGTTGACTTGGAGTGTGTGCACATACTGAATGTCTGTGTGTGCACACATGCGCATGGAACTCTGGAGTGTATGTATATGACGAATGTCTCTGTGCGCACACATGCGCATGCACGTGTCGATGTATATGACGAATGTCTCTGTGCGCACACATGCGCATGCACGTGTCGATGGAGTGTGTGTATATGACGAATGTCTGTGTGCGCACACCCGCGCATGGACGTGTCGACTTGGAGTGTGTACACATACTGAATGTCTCCGTGTGCACATCCGCGCATGCACGTGTCGACTTGGACTGTGTGCACATACTGAATGTCTGTGTGCGCACACCTGCGCATGGACGTGTCGACTTGGGTACATGATAAATGTCTGTGTGCGCACACCTGCGCATAGACGTTTGGACTTGGAGTGTGTGTATATCGTACGCCTGCGTATGGACGTGTCGACTTGGAGTGTGTGTATATGACGAATGTCTCTGTGCGCACACCCGCGCATGCACATGTCGACTTGGACTATGTGCACATACTGAATGTCTCTGTGCGCACACCCGCGCATGCACGTGTCGACTTGGACTGTGTGCACATACTTAATGTCTGTGTGCGCACACCTGCGCATGGACGTTTGGACTTGGAGTGTATGTGTACGACGAATGTCTGTGTGCGCACACCTGCGCATAGAATGCCTGTGTGCGCACGCCTGCGCATAGACGTTTGAAATTGGAGTGTGTGTATATGACGAATGTCTGTGTGCGCAAAGCTACGCATGGACGTGTCGATTTGGAGTGTGTCTATATGATGATTGTATGTGTGCGCACACCTGTGCATGCACGTGTCGACTTGGAGGGTGTGTATATGATGAATGTCTGTGTGCGCACACCTGCGCATGCACGTGTCGACTTGGAGTGTGTGTATATGAGACATGTGGAGTGTGTGTATATGACGAATGTCTCTGTGTGCGCAAACCTACGCATGGACGTGTCGATTTGGAGTGTGTGTGTGTATATGATGATTGTATGTGTGCGCACACCTGCGCATGCACGTGTCGATTTGGACTGTGTGCACATACTGAATGTCTGTGTGCGCACACCTGCGCATGGACGTTTGGACGTTTGGACTTGGAGTGTGTGTATCTGACGAATGTCTGTGTGCGCACACCTGCGCACGCACGCCCCGACTTGGAGTGGTGTGGACTTGGAGTGTGTTTATATGATGAATGTCTGTGTGCGCACATCTGCGCATAGGCGTTTGGACTTGGAGTGTGTGTATATAATGAAGGCCTCTGTGCGCACGCCTGCGCATGGACGTTTGGACTTGGAGTGTGTGTATATGACGAATGTCTGTGTGCGCACACCCGCGCATGCACATGTCGACTTGGACTATGTGCACATACGAATGTCTGTGTGCGCACACATGGACTATGTGCACATACTGAATGTCTCTGTGCGCACACTTGCGCATGCACGTGTCGACTTGGAGTGTGTGTATATGATGATTGTCTGTGTGCGCACACCTGCGCATGGACGTGTCGGCTTGGACTGTGTGCACATACTGAATGTCTCTGTGCGCACACCCGCGCACACCCGCGCATGCACGTGTCGACTTGGAGTGTGTCTATATGATGATTGTCTGTGTGCGCACACCTGCGCTTGCACATGTCGACTTAGAGTGTGCGTATCGTGTGCGCATGCATGCGTCGACTTGGTGTGTGTGTATCTGACCGATGTCTGTGTGCGCACACCTGCGTATGCACGTGTCGACTTGGAGTGTGTCTATATGATGAATGTCTGTGTTCGCAGGTGTATGAATGTCTGTGTGCGCACACTTGCGCATGCACGTGTCAACTTGGAGTGTGTTTATATGATGAATGACTGTGTGCACATACCTGCGCATGCACGTGTCGACTTAGAGTGTGCGTATCGTGTGCGTATGCACGTGTCGATTTGGAGTGTGTGTATATGATGAATGTCTGTGTGCGCACACCCGCGCATTTACTGTACCTGACACCATCACATACACCATAGAGAAACGAGTCGAAGCTTCACTGCAAACTATCTGCCTTTTAACAGTACCTCACCATCATCGCAATTGAGAGTTTCATTCGTGGCCTCACTTTTCCTTTTAAATCCCTCGCCACACTCTACTAGAGGCATTGATTTGTGCTGAAAACCACTGCCAGTGATCTTCTATCCATCTGGCAACTCGTGCACCTCTCCACAGTTGGCTGCACACGTCGAGCACAACGAAGAGAAGCTAAGAGATAAGCATTGACGCTTTGTTTGCGCCTCCACTATAGCACACTGTCTTGTTGGTCGCCGGATCTCGTGTTGGGAGGGAGGGTTGAGAGGGAGGGAGGGAGGGAGGGAGAGAGGGAGAGACAGGGAGGGACAGGCAGCAAGACCCCAGAGAAAGACCCCCAGCAGCTGCCCACATCGCCCTCAAAGCAGCCTGACCCCAGGTGAGTCCTGAATCGTATAGACATATGCTCTTTCCTGGAGGACTCGCGTGTCGTTGGCGTTACAGGGTTTACGAACTCTACCTTGGTGGTCATGAAGAAGACATTCTGATAGGAGACGTGGTCATCTTGCAGGAAGGTGCGCCTCCTGCTCGTCACGCCTGTCCTTGACTTGCCTGTGTGTGTGTGTGTCCAGTCGATGTCGGAGATCTGCTTGTTTTGAAAGCGAAACCGTCCATCAAGGCGAGCGTTGCGCCCTCTGACCATCCTTGCCCTCCCTCGCGCCCCCTCTTTTGTGCAGGATGCGGAAGACGAGCAGTCAGCGGACTTCGATCAAGCTGCTGATGAAATGTCCCCCGGCGCCATCTCTGACGTCATCAGCGACGTGGCTTCATCCGAAGCAGCCGCTAATGCTGAAAAGAAGTTCTACAACACTGAATTGTGCGACAATTTCAAGAAGGTACTAGACACATAGAGAGACGTCGTACGCAGGCATTCGTCACTGCAGGGGGCATGCAACAAGGGCAGCGACTGTGCATTCGCTCACGGACGTGACGACTTGCGATCACGACTACCCGTGCTGTGCCAGCATTACCAGAAAGGTGAGACATGAAGCCACAGCACGAACTGCTTGGGACGGATCATTCTACATCAATGTCAGGTATATGCAGACATGGGGATAGCTGCCATCGTGCACATTCTCAAGTGGAGCTCACAATGTTGCGGTACGGGACGAGTAAAGGCACAGTACACCGACTTCCTGTTTGACCGTTGAACGCATTGGTGCAGGGCCCCTTCCGATTTGTGCATCCAGTCTCCACCGAAGGGCCAAAAACCTCCCAAGCAACCTTCTCCAAAGATCAAGACACCCCCACCCAAGACACCTGCGCCCAAGACACCTCCATCCCAGAAGACGAAGCCGTGCACTTTTTGGCCCGAAGTACGACGCTGGGAGGACAAGGCGTCTTGCACCTGGCTTCATCATTTTGTCTGTATGTCAGGGAAAGTGTAACAAGGGAGGAGATTGCCGTTTCAAGCACGCCCGTGAAGGGTTCAGCGGCAGTCCCAGATTGTGCGTAAAAATCCAGCCAAATGGTTCGGGATGCAAGTATGGCAGTCGATGCACATTCTCACATTCCGTAGAGGAGCAAGAAATGGCTTTGCGGTAATGGATCACTCTTGTCGCCTGTCCGCCCCTTTTCTGAAGGCGTGCCTGTGTGTTTGTGAAATTCTGCAGACAGCCCATCTCTCCAAACCTGGTCAGTCCTCCAGTGGCTGACAATCAAGGAGATAGCAGGCTGCAGCCCCCTTTAAGCGGTCAACGGTCGACCCCGGCCGGCCCGGCTGACAATCAAGGCAGCAGAAGGTTCGAGCACCAAAAAGCCTTATTCTTGCATTAAACCATGGTGCATTATTTTTGTATTTGGTCATAGTGAGTTGCCAGCTGAGCCTGAGGACTTCAAAGGACAAGCTTACTTGTGCGTTGACGGTGGCAACCTCCAGCATGGGTTCCTCAACGTTAAGCAGCGCTTCATGGGGTCGGATGACTTTTCGTACATGGTCGCCTGCATTCAACGCAAGTGGAAGTACAAGGTGATCCCCTACTATACAGACTACCTCAGCACGGAACCGAGGTGCCTGCGTGACCCAGAAGCCTGCAGAGCTCTCGAACGCTTCCACGATGGTATCAATGAAAAAGCGTACATCACCAAGTTCGAGTAAGCACTTTCCCACTTCCCATGTACACAGCGACATGCGACGCTCTGGTGCAGGTTGAAGTCTGACGGCAGGCAGAGGGGCGCGGACATTGTCATTGCCGACAAGCTCAGAGAGAAAGTGGCTAACGACAGTGTTGGCATCCTCATCCTTGTGTCTGGGGTACCGTGCTGCACACACACCTGTATTCTCTTTGAAAGTATCGTTTGTTCCTGCAGGACGGCGACTTCGAGCCGACATTGTCCGCCATCAGAGACAGGCAGTCGCCCAAGCCTGTGTACTTGGTGGCGTGGAGGCACAGTTTCAAGTATATGCAACGGAAGAATACTCATCCAATGCTGCGACCTCGGCAGCTCAAATACCTCCATGTATCGCTCTTTCCTTTGCAGTATAATATTGAGCAGCAGAGTGATCGAGACGCTTTTCCTTGAGGATGTCTTTCCAGCTCCATCGGCGGCACCTCCTGCTGACGGACCCAGGCCATCTCCTCCTCGCCCTCCAAATGGAGGGCGGGGGCCGGAGGGAGGAGGTCCCAAGGGGCCTTCGAGAGGAGGGGCACGTGATCAGCCAGCACGCAGAGGCGGTGGCTCCAGCGGAGACAGTGACAAGTGATTAGCTGTCGATGTGGCATAGAGCTCTGTGTTTTTTGGCCCTTTCTGTGGCCAGGATCCGTGAGCCCTGTAGAGGTACCAAGTACTTGGGTTTTCTGATACATAGGAGATGCAGAACTTGTAGTTGGATTCGCCGTTTGTCTGAGTTTTTTCTTGATTCAACTGGCCGCGTGGCATTGAGGGTGTTTACCTTTTGGTTTGTCTCCGGGCCTCTCAAGACAGGGCCTAAGAGAAGCATGATCTCTTGATGCAGCCCTCTCTTAGAGGCTCTCTACGGGATGCATTGCGCTGAAAAAGCCGTGGCCTGATAGTTTACCTCGGAAAACGTCGGCGAAAAGGAAACCGGGACGACGAGCGCATCGGAGAAGGCACGCAGAGGTCATACACCAGAAAACAACCCAGAGCTTGCCTTTGTGTGCTACGTGTTGGGGGGACAGCCGACACAGGACGTGTGGTGCGCTTTTTGTGTTTGTGATTGTGTTCCCGCCGTGCCTATGATGTTCTGGTCGCCCGCTACTTCAGAAGGGAGGGATGCGGAGAACTCCTTACAGGTGAATGCAATTGTCAAAGAATGAAACAAATTAACGAAATCAACTTGAAGTGAGTTGTCTCTGAAAGGTATTCAAATCTCCAGTCGCTGCGTGTCCGATGTCGACCGTGAGTATGTCGATGTCGATGCCGTGTGTGAACGTTTGTCGAGAGCCGAAGGCGGAGTCAACGTTAACGGTCAACGGCAAAGTGTCGTATATAACGGTGTAGACAGCAGGAATCGGTCCATCGAAGGTCAAACACGAAACTGCACCACCACCACACACAAACGAAACACCAGCCACACACAGCAAAGGTGAGTGAGGATGGAGAGGTGAGGTGAGTGGGTAGGGTGGTGGTGTATGTGACGTACCGGTGAAGGCGTGTAGGTATGCCCAGTCAGTCACCCAACACGCTACTGAACCGAGAACCAAAACACCCTGAGCCACCACACACACACACGCCCACACAGAGAGAGAGAGAGAGAGAGAGAGGTGAGTGGTGGTGGGTATGTCAGACGGTGTGTGTGCGAATGACATACCACATGAGGTAGGTGTAGTCCCCGCAGGCAGTAACAAACCAACCAAGTGTCACTGTACACGTAGACCTGAATCACCAGAGGCACACAGTAAGTGGTGTGGTGGATGGAACGCATCACGTGTGTCGGTGCGTACCACCAGTAGGCAGTCTGTGTGTCTCAGCCATCCCATACACGTCCACGACCATAGGTAACCACATCACAGCCTGCACACACCATCAGAGGTCACACAAGCCAGAAGTGGGTATGGTCGTGGCCAGTCAGTAGGTGGGATGAAGATCCATACCAATGAGATGTACACGACGTCAGGACAAAGGCAGCCCAATCACATGCCATCATGGACAGACACCGAGAGCACTCTGCAGCCATGTCAACATAGGAGAGCGATGTATGTCCATGTAGGAGTGAGCATGTGGTGTGCGTATGTACCTGTGTCACTGTGCACGATGCCCAGGGCGATGGTGAGCTGTCCGTCATGGTCATGCGAAGGCTGCAAGCTACGAGCTCCGTGTAACCGGTAGCAAATAGCTCGGCCCACTGCACTGAGCCATGGCCAACATCGCACCAATCGCCAACATAACGAAGCGTGGATACAATGGGACCAACCATGATGACATATATGTATAGGCAGCGGCATGTCTGCGCGACATCCGATCCCCGGGCTGGCCGTCTCCTGCCGTCCTGGGGATGCGAATGCCGCACGCCGAGCCGCAATGCGATGGTGAGTAGCTCTCAGCTAGCGACAGATCACCGTGAGAAACGCCCAGGCGGAACCTCTGCAGAGGGGAGCTGGCGAGTGGGAAACCAAAACATCATCCACCGTCCACCGGTTGACGTGGACGCGCCAAACACGAGCCGTCATCTGGGCCAGGATCGCCCGGCGGTGCGCACTCCCGATGGAGTCCTCACCGCTCACGCGAGCCGCTCGGGGGATCCTACGCCACCGGACGAGACGTCCTCAAGGCTCCGATTCAGCACATGGATTCTTCCTCCTCGCGCAGACAGCCCACGTCGATGGATGATGTGTACGGCGCCTTTGGCTGCGACGAGCCATCGCACCTGCAGGAAATATTCGGCACGTTCAATGACAAGGTGCGCCTGCTTGCACTTCGGTGAAGCCGGCATGGCAGATCTGTACATGAATGCGTTCGGCCATGAGTGCATGTGTGCGTATGTGTCTTTGTGGTTGGTGTCCAAAGCCCCACGAGCAGGCAATGGTGGCGTATTGGCAGCGCGGCGTGGAGAGCGTGGTCAAATGCAAGTACGCAGACGACCCTTTAACAATCACGTGCGCCCATCTTTTTGTGTGGCGTGGTGCTTTGCATGGCGCGTGCAGGTCCTCTCTGGCAATATCTGCCAAGCAGCTGGTGCAGCTGTTTAAACAGCACAGAGAGAAGTTCCCCATCGTGCCGCAGGGTAAGCAGACATCTAAGCACATACTTGAGGCAGGGTGCAGATGCGTATGCACACCACCGCCAGGCCTGCCGGCTCTCTTGGCGCGCCTCTGTCGGGATAGGAGCATCGTACCCATGTCAACCGCCTTGCCCGAATCGGTGCCCATACATGCACCACACATTCGTTCATTCATTTATGCGATCGCCATGATTGCGCGCAATACGTGTATGTGCAGCAACCCAAGCACTGGCAGCCGGGAGATGCAGCGCCTCAGCCGTCGCTGATGCGCTCGATCGCTGGTATGTTTGTGGACATCTTTGCACGCAGAGGGGAGGGAGGGAGGGAGGGAGGGAGGGCTGATGTGCGCATCTTCACCAGGTGTGACGAGTCACGTTGTCTTCGGAGGACTTGGCATTATCACCGCTGCTGCTTCATACGTGGTACGCATGGGCACACGTGCGATTGATATCTGCACATATTGTGTGTTGTACATTCTTGCATACCTACAGAGTGGCCATACGAGCCGGGATAGCCGTGTCACGGTGGACGAAAGTGAGCGGATGGTGGTCATCAGTGTGCTTGAGGTATATGCAAGTCGTAATCATGAGTAGCAGAGAGAGATACTGGGCGCGTACTGTCCATTGTGTATGCGTGTATTTGTCGTGTGCGCAGGAGCTTGCTCAGGGGCTCGAAGCAGACCTACTCGCCTCCACGGTAGGCAATGCACCCACCCATCCATACGCACCAAAATATGATGCGCGCGTATGTATTGCGTTGCGTTGTGTTGTGTTGTTGTTGTGTTGTGTTGTGGCGCACAGGACCGTTGCTGCGAGTGGTCGGACTCTCTGCTGACGGACGGCGAGGGCAAAGCCATCCTGCTCTCACGCGACGACATACGCAAGTTCCTCACACACCATGTACGTATCGATGTGTGTATACATGAATGTGTCACACACGAGGGGATGCATGTGTATATGTGTGTGCAGGGAGTGGGCAGCGATCGTCAGAACAGCACGTGCACCATGGCCGAGCATTTGGAGATCTTCGTGTGGTACCTCGTCAAGTACAAGTACGCACCATCGCGAATCGCCGTCCATACGGGAATGAACGAACGAATGAATGCGTATGTTTCCAGGAGCAGCCTTGCTGTGCGTGTCAGTGCTGGACAGGGAGCCGTCATCGATGTGAGCACTTGCAACTTCACAGATGAAAGCACATTTTGTGCACGTCTTCTGTGTGTGGTCAGGCTGTCAAAGTCGCCCTGCACACAAGCTCAGACAAGCACAAAGTGAGCCGACAACGTATGGGCCGTTAAGGAGGGAATTCGGGTGATACGTATTTGCACCTTCGTTCGTGTGCAGGCAGCAACGATGTCGCTGAGTGACCACGGCCGTGCTCTCCTGATCGAGCGATACGTCGAGGACAAACTCAAACAGAGGGAGAAGAAGCTGCTCAACAAGTATCGCCTCACAACGATATGTTATCACATGATCCGCAACGGGGCATATCGCGTGTATATGGTTTCATTGTGGGTGTCAGGTGGACTGAGGTGGACGCCAACTGCCGCAGGCTGCTCAAATACGACAAGCAGCGTACGCAACGCTTCCATATGTGTCTGCTTACATCCATGCGGCACATGCGGCACGTATGAGTGTCATGCAGTGGCCCTGGTCGAGTTGAAGCGTCGCAACATGATCGCAGCGGAACTGACCAAAATCAAAAATCAACTGCTCACCGTACTGTTCCCACACCTCACTCACACACATAAATGATCGCATTCCCGTCCCACATACGTAGCACTCCTGTTGCTGTGTGTGTGTGCAGGTGTCTCAGTGCATGTTGCAGCGTGATGCCGCGGTGTCGCTGAGCACCGTGACGGCCATGCTGGAGACGACCACACAAGCCACTGCAAGCACCATGTGAGTGACTGCGACGTACGTGCAGGTGTCACCACATGTATTCGCCTGTATGTCTATCGGTCTGTTTTTCCACCGTCAGTGACCGCGATCGCGTCATGACTGCCATGGACAACGCTGCAGATGTACAGGTATGGACATTCGTGTCTGTCGGTCGATCTGGACGCGTCTCACCTGTGTCTGCGCATTACGATAGGACGATTTGGCTGAGGTGAGTGCGGCCTTCTCGGCAGGAACCGACGCACGGCTCGCTGCAGCTGGGGTGAGTGAGTCAGAGATGCATGCAGGCACATCGATCGTTCGCATGTGTCCGTGTGGGTGTGTGGGTGTCCTTGTAGGCGACTGACGATGCGCTCGAGTCAGAGTATGCCGATCTGCTCGCCGAGCTATCCATTCAAGACAAACACAAAGACAAGGCCGCGCAAAGGCAGGAAGCGCCAGACAACAAACAGCAGAGGTACGTGCACATGCTCACATACCTACCGTGTGTGTGCGTACTCATGAGCCTGTCTATGTGCTGTTTATGTGTTGAGCAGGGTGGAGCAGCTGTTGAACGACCTGCCGTCGGTGCCGAACGGTCCGCTCCCATCACCAGCAGACAACAGAGAGGCGGGACGTGCGGAGGAGACTGGTGCTCGTGTGGGCCAGTGACACGTTCAGGGCATGGGGCTCTGTACAGTGAGTGTGCTTGCGTGTCAGCGGATACTTGTACGTATGTGTGATACACACGGCATCAGCCAATTCCGCTCTCTCACATCCAAACCGAAGAACGTACGCACGCAACGAACAGTGAATCCATTTGTGTGTCGGCAATCGACGGACGGACGCATGCAAGACAATCACGTATGCTGTGGCAACCAACCTACTGAAGGGAAACAGACAGGGAACAGTACACATCGAAGGCAGTAAGTATCGCCTAAAGCAATCAGTACAGGGCCGATTGCTTTAGACGTTTGATTGGTTTACACATGTTCACACACACAAAAAAGTGTTTGGTTTATCTTAAGCTTCTGCTTGTTTTCTTGCTGGGTTTCTCGCCGCGAATGACTCACCAGAGCCACCCTCCATCACACTGACGCCTCTTTCCCCCGCTCAAAACGGCTCTGAAATGAGGAAAAACCGTCCATTCACTCACTCATTGGATCCGCCTGCGGACGTGGCTGCGAGGCCCTTGGGTGTCTGTTGAGTGTCTGATTCAGCCTCCGGATCCACCAACTAGTGATGCGACCTGAACTATTTTGCAAAGGAGTTCAGGTCGCAGCCCATGGAACTTTTGGCCCACGACGCCAGAAAAGGCATGAACAGCAGACCAGACAGCAAGCACGCCATGAATCGGTCAAAGTTCCTGGCGAAATGATCAACACGAAATGATCATCAAATCGCTCGCGCGATGGGTGGGTGGGTGGATGAGTGGGTGGGTGGGCGGGTGGGCGTGAGGGGAGGGGAGCCGAAGGCAGAGGAGGGAGACTTGCCGATCACATCAGCTCCGCAGAAACGTGTGTTGGGCTGGATGAATGTCATCAGATGTCTCAGATGACTCAACTTACCCTCCTGTGAGTCACCAATGGGCCTTTGCTGCCTCGCAAGCGGGAAGCAACTGCTCTTCCGTTTACATAGTGAGACAAAGCAAACTCACCTTTTCATCACAAATGGCCATCGAGAACGGTTCATCTCAGAACATGGCATCAAAATGTCTGTATTTCTCCATGCATGGCCAGGGGATCACTCTTTCGTCGGTCCGCTCTTTCACAGAGGGGTGCTTCATCGTCTTGCGGTCATTTTTTAGAATTAATGGAAATGATTTGTTTTACGGTGATCGCGCGAGTTGCTTCCTTGTTGTTCTCCCCCCTCTCCTTTTTTCCTTCATCCCCCGCGCGGCACTGAGGACCCGAGGGAAGCCCCAGTCAGTCAAACCATCAATCATGCAGAAATGGAAATTCGTGAGCGGCTAAATGACCCACCCACCATCAAACACTCGCGCTGACGGGGGTATTCGTATGCTGGTCGTAATCTGATCGATGTACACGGCAACGAAATCCTCAACAAACGAGACAAATGCGAAGTACGCGGCGAAGAAGACGACAGAAATGCACTGACTGGTCTGTGTGTCTGTGTCCATTCCCGCAGGGCTGGGACTGGGACGCAGAAATCACGTTCTTTTTGTTGGCTGCAGGATTGGGGAATTTCGGCATCATGAAGGTCATGTATGAGAGCAAACCTGACGTACTGCAGCAAACAGACAAGGTGCTAACACAGCCAAACCATCGTGTGTGCTGCTGGTGATAACGAGATGTATTGATTGTGATGGGATGCAGTATGACTACTCTGCTCTGCACTTCGCTGCCAGGCATGGCTGTCTCGCGGCCGTCAATCAAGTGCTGGAGTGGGATCCAAAACTGATCGATGGACGCACCGATGTAACAGATCACACACGCATCTCTGACGCCTCAGTGTGTCGATTGTGTGTGTGTGTGTGTATTGATCGCAGGCTGGGTACACGCCATTCATGAAGGCTGCCGCGTTTGGTCATGTCAATGTAATGATGGCACTGTATGCTAAAAGGGAGGATAAGCAGGCCCTGCTCACAGGGACAGACAAGGTGCGAGGAGAAGGAGAAGAGAAAGTGCCCCTCTCATGGCCTCATTGCCTTTCCATGTGCGCATGACACACACAGATGGGCAGTACGGCCCTCCATAGTGCTGCGCTGCATGACCACTCTGCCGCTGTGTCTCAGCTGTGAGCGAGACAGATGGATTGACGCCAATATCTGATTCACACTGTCCTTACCCTTGTTGCGCCAATCCCAAAGGCTGGAGTGGGGCGGCGGTGCTCTGCTCGACATCAAAAGCAGACTGGTGAGTGCAGACAGACATTCACATTTTCAGTGGTTGAGTCATGTGCTCATCTCATCTCATGGCAACAGGGAGGGACCCCGTGGGACTTGGCGAAGCACAACCGGAAGATCAGAGACATCATGCAGAAATACGTGAGCGGCCAAGTGACCCACCCACTATACAAAGCAGCTCGCGCCAACGGGGTTATTTACATGCTGGTTGTAGGCAGATGGACGTGTTCGAGGCCGTCAAGGCCAACGACGTGCAGTCCGTTCATCGTCTGATCGATGTGCAGGGCAAGGACATACTCGACTCACAAGACGACGAATTCCCCTGGAAGGTGTGCAATCGTGAAGACGAGAGAAATACACCCAGGTGCACTCAGTGGTCTGTGTGTTCTCATTTATTCCTGCAGCGGACGCCTTTCATCGCGGCTGTACAGTATGGTCACGTCGGCATCATGAAGGTCATGTAGGAGAGCAAACCTGACGTACTTCAGCAAACAGATGGGGTACCAACACAGCCAAACCATCTTGTGGTGTGCCGCCGGTGATGAGATGTGTGCTGGGTGTGATGGAATGCAGTCTGGCGGCACTGCCCTGCACTTTGCAGTCAGGGAGGGCAGTCTTGTTGTCGTCAATCAGCTGCTGGCGTGGGATAGCAAAATGATCGATGCACTCGACGAGCTAACAGAGGACACACATGTGACACCTCAGTGTGCCCCTTGTGTGTGTGTGTGTGTTGATTGCAGTGTGGCTGGACGCCATTCATCTTAGCTGCCGCGTATGGTAACGTCGATGTGATGCAGTTGCTGTTTGCCAAAGGGGGAGGAACAAAGCTTCTCACCAAGCAAGATAACGTTAGCCTGACATGCCAGGGCTCTTATCTGCTCGATTGCCTTCCCATGTGCGCATGACACACAGACCGGCGATACGGCCCTCCATAGGGCTGCACTGAATGACCACTCTGCCGCTGTGTCTCAGCTGTGAGCGAGGCAGACACAAACACATACATGAGCCATTGGGCGCTGATCCTGTTGACTTCTGTGACATTATGTCACTTGATTCAAGACGGACCAAGACACCCGCCACAGGTACAGTCATGTGTCATTGACAAATGACGAAGGGCTAAAGGGCCTTCACTAGTGTCGCGATTGTAGCGACTCACCTTCCCTTTATTTTGAACGTCGAGGGCCCCTCTGTTTTCAAAGGGTGAGTCAGCACGCAACATTTCTCACCACTCCGTCGCAATACCCTTTCACATTACCAACACTTTTTCTGATTTTGCGCCACGGTCGGCAATCGCCCGTATAAAGCAGTGTTTTACAATTTTGAGGCTATTGGATCATGGCACGCCAATACAGACCTCGAGGAGAGCTACTTTCCAATTTGTAGAGCAATGATGGTCGATCCTTGTACAGCTCATGTCAAGTTCTAAGCAGAGGGAGTATATGGATGTTTGGGCGGTGACAGTCATTATTGTATCCTTTCGCCATGTGCCAAAAACAATTCCGTGAGACCAGCCCCGCTTCGGGGCTGTGAGGTGGCTGGCTGGTTCTGTATGTGGTGTGTGTGTGTGTGTGTGTGTTTCTGTGTGTCTATTGTGGTACATGTCTCGAGCTTGTTTGCAGTGTGCGACATGCATATGTTTGCAGTCAATGAGCGTTTGTTCATTGGCTATGCACGGTTGTGTCCCCTCTTGTTTGTTTGATCCGAACTGATGGTTAGACGAACTTCGTCGACCGATCGAACACCAGTTGTCAGTCTTTGGGTTTTCCGTGAGACAGACAGAATTGATCGATGGATGTGAGTGAATTGCCATTCATGCGCATTCGCCATTGATTGATGTCATTTTCCCGCGATGATCGTTCGTGTCTCATTTCATGTGCAGCCGTCTCTTCTTGACTGTCGCAGCCGTCCCTTCTGCTGCCAGTCAGAACCCCTCGAAGGAGGGCTCCAGCGCGCCAAGCGCGTTGTCCAGTGCCATGTGGTCCGACTGCTCGTGATACGCGTCTGTGTGAGCCCACGCAACCAGCTTCGGACTGCCGTTGTCAAATCGCCAAAGGGACACCCGCGCCGGATACCACACATCGCTTGACGTGATCTTCTCAAAAGGGTCCTCTCCAGACTCCGGCATGTCGTCTCTGGTCAGAAACTCCACGTCTACGAAAGTCTGGCAGGCAGACACATGCGACGGTCGCAAACTTCACCAACACACACATTAATTTGCCTTGTCTGGCCGGCCTGCCTGCCTGCCTGTTTGCCTGTCTTTGTGTGCGCTCCCCCCTACCTTAGGGCCGGAGGAAGCAAGCCAGGTGCCTGTTCATATTGGCATACACGACGTTTGGCGAGGGTTTCTTTGCGGCGGAAGTTTTCTGCTAGTGTCGAGCGAAGCTTCGAAGGTACATGGCGTGGGAATGGCCGGCCAGCACGACCTGGGCCTCTGGCTCTTCGCGAATGAACCACTCGTAGTTGCAGTTGACGCCGACCTGATGGGATGCGCATGGATGAGACAATGGTTTACCGGCAATGAATGAGTGTCATCGTGGTTTTTACCATCAGTTCCCGGATCATGTTGGTGCTCATCGGCTTCTGACAGCTCATCCACGAGCCCTTGGCAGCAAAGTCGTCCGCCAGGCTGCTGTACTCCTCCAGGATGTCGTACATGCTGGGCTCCTTGTCGAGAGGCCTGAGAAAAGAGAGAGAGAGAGAGAGAGACAGTGGCCTTGGTGAAACCGACGTCCGCCGCCCCTCCCTCTTGGAGGAGCCAACTCCCAACCCCTATTCTGATCACGTGCCTTTCAGCCGGGTCCATCGCATCCTTGTACGTGAGCTTCTTGAGTTCCTCGTCGCTGTGATGGCTCGGCAGGCCCGCTTGCTTGAGGAGGTTCTCTTTAAGGAGGCGTCGCGTGGCTGCCTTGCTGGTCGTCTGCTTCATGATGTAGTCGCTGATGGTGGGGTCAAGGTGGATGACGTTGAGCATCGCTCGTAACGTCTCCAAGTACACAGCTGGGTAGACGTCCCACTGCATTGACAACGAGCATATACACCAGTGAGACAGACATCACGAGCTTCTGTGTTGCAACTGAATGTCATCAAGTACGGGACGTACGAGGCGTCTCCATCCTTGCTTCCCTTGGGCGGGCGCCACTGCTTTGGCACTGTCTGCTCCCAGACGCCGTTGCGTGCAGATGTCTCGGCAAAGGCCACCTCTGCAACCATGTCTTGAATCAGTGTGCCAAGCGGGGTGGCCTCATCTATCACGTGAGGTTGAAAAAAAAAATCCTCAGCTTCCTTGCGCAAGTCCCCGAAACACCGCCTGAGTGCCGAACAGAGCAGCCTCGATAAGAAGCTCCCCGCCCATAGGTGTTGGCGTGTCTCACTCACTCACTCACTCACTCACTCACCTGTAAGCGGCGTTCCTACAGCCATAGTGATCCAACTTCTGCCGGTGTTTGGGGTTGTCTGCATTGATAAAGTCCCACATGTCTCCGTGAACCAAATCCAGCACCAGGCACCCGCCCCAGACACACACAGACGTCATCAAGGGTTCACACACACACACACACACACACACACACCTGCGGAAAGTCGGCAATCTCATGGTCGCGGTAGAGCACGTCTCCCTTCTCGTGCGGAAAGAGCTTATCGACGAGAGTTTGCGGGATGGTGTCATCGTGATTGCCCTTAAGCAGGTAGAGCGGCACATGGCGGGCGATGCACTGAATCAGGGGAATAAAATCTGACACTTTGGTAATGCCGAAGCCCCGTCTGTAGAGGCCGTCATCGAGAATGTCCTCAGCTTTGAGCATCGTCTCGTTGAAGGGCACATCTGGGGGGCACATACAAAGACCGTCATGGGCTTCCTGTCGTGCATGTGTAGTTGGGGACGTCCAGTCTCTCAGCTGAGTGGGCGGGTCGGCGTGGTCGAATGGTGCATGAGGGAAGAGGGAGGTGGCCGTGGTGAAGAGGGTGGGAAGGCAATACTGCCAGACGCTGAAGTCTAGAATCTTGTCGCCATCAATCGCATCTGTTGGTCTCCCACAGTGACACCCCAGCTGAGTATCTTCCACTGCCGGACCGCCTCCCTCTCATACATGAAGGCCGTCCGATCGCCGAACACGCCGAAGTTGTCGTCATCCAGCACTAGCGGCCTCCTGCCTCTCAGCAAATACAGCATCTCCAGCACAGGTTTCCGTCTGGCCCACTTGCCGCCCCTCTCGAGCATGAACAGCCAGCGGCTGAGCTGTTCAATGAGCATCCTCGTGGCCACCGTGACAGCCACACCCTGGGTGAGCTGAGGGATGGGCACCTCCACCAACACACCGAGGCCGAGTGACGCCACCACAATGGGCAGCAGGCGGGTGAGGATGGGCAGCAGGACGTTAGCCGTGAGGGAGATGGGGCGCACAGGGGAAATGGGCGGCTGGCGGACGGTGTCGATAAGGCGGAAGTAGGCCACCTGTGAGTAGCTTCTCACGTGTTGGGCAATCCTCGGCATCACGGCGCCCAACACATCTCGAAGGCTGGCGCCCTCGTGCTGCTGCTGCTGCTGCTGCTGATTGACAGACGATACACTGAGGGCACCTGCAAGTCAATCAACACACACAGACAGCTGCGTGTCTGCATGATTTTGTATTTCTGCAGTAAAAGTGTTGGTCATGGTTACCATTGGCGGAAGACGCGGCTGATGATACTGGTGGCTCGTCAGTAGAGGCACCAACTCCTTCAGCAGCAGTGCCCGACACCTGCGCGTCCTCAGACAGACACAAAACGAACATGAGATGAATGAATGCGTGACGCCTTGTCACTCTGTGAACATTTGCTTGTCAGTCATGCTGAGACAGACAATCCAGGAACGCCGCACGCCACCAACACGCACACGCACGACACAAACATGCATACATACATACACGTGATTGTGTCCACGCTTCCTCTGGGGTCGCGCGTGGGGCCGAATGAGCCACCGCTCTTCCAGTATATAATTCTGTTGGTTTATTGGCAAGCACACGCACACACAGGTAGGCATACGACATACACACACGTGGGGGTGTTTGTGGGTGGGTGCGTACCTGAGGAAGTTGACGCTTTTGATAGGGTCGCTCAGCTCGACGCTGCGGCTGAAGCCGCTAGTCCTCCACCTAACACATACGTGTATGCGACAAACACCGATGTACAGGTATTATGCGAATGGGCGGACACTTATCCACTTACACGGGTCCACGTTTCATTATATCCACTTACTCAGCCACTCAATCCATCCATCCATCAATCCATCCATTCCTATTCTGCAAAACTCCGTTGAATCTGGAGAAGAGATTTAACAGAGAGGAGCTCCTTGTCGAATGAGGGGTGGTGCAGCTGGGTGAGGTCGAGCGAGGAGGCCGTGAGGTGGGTAAGGAAGTGGTTGTGGCTGTGACACCAAATGGCACGGCAGGGAAGGGCGACAAGGTCTTGTTCTTGAGAGGGAACACATGCTCGTCAACTTTGACATGACGAGACTGAACCACTACCGAATGAGAATGGATGAACACATTGTGCACAATCGAATGTGATGCTTAAAGAAAGAGAGGGGGATGCAAGACTGACCTCTTTCAGTTCTGGGTGGCGAGGAGCTGTCTCTCGCATACGCAGCTGAATGAATGGAGAAGCGCGAGACAGTTCACTTTGTCTGTCCCCCCCCTCTTACGCACCCTGTTTTGTAGGTCCGCGACTCTCGTCTGTTTCTCCTGCAGTGCCTGTCGCATCATGGCCAGCTGCTTCTGCAGCCCCTCGTTGTCATTACGCAACGCCGCCAGCTGCTGTTCCATCGACCGGTACTTGTCATCAGTCGGTCCGCCCCTGCAAATACACACGAACACACGCACACACGCAGACACGCACACACGCACACACACACACACACGCACACACAGCAAAAAAGCATTCGTACGGCATTCATTCCGTTGGATGACGCCTACATCTGTCCAGCGTGTTTCTTGAAGTATTCCAGGTCCTGCAGGGCGGTGGTCAGGTCACGACGGGCAGCGACTGCACAGACAGACAGATGACCAAGTGAGGGGTGGCGTGGGGTCTTGCTTCCTCTCTCACTTGCAGTTCCTTCTGCGGCACCCTTCTCCTGCTGCACCTGCTTCAGCACCTCCTGCACACTCTCCAGCTGCTGGCGAAGGAACTGAGTGGACAGCACACAATAAGGCACACGACACTAGCTCTGGGCGTTTTTATGTGGTCGGTTGATTTGTCACCTCGAGGTGTGCCTCTTGGTTGGCGTATCCCTCTGCCTGCTTCGCCATCATCTGCACAGCCACCATCACCACATACACTCACTGAGATGGTGCTGCGTGTCTCCCCCTACTGCTGCGCGCGATGGCTTACTTTGGTCCTGAGGTCTCCTCCCTCCATCATGTGGCGCTGCAGCTCCTCCTGCGTGAACCTCAGACTGCGATCGGCCGCCCTCAGCTGCTGCTCCATGACACCACGTGCACACCAGAGGAACACATCGACACCTGTCTGTCTGATTGTCTGTCTTTCCATAAGGTGCAGACATGTGCAGTCCATATCCGCCGGTCACCCATGCGCCAGCCGCGTATTCTTTGACAAGCTGCCATGGCCTGAGCTGGCCATTGCATCGACAACAGCGACAGGGATGACAGAGATCGACTTCAATTGTGGCCATGAGCCGTCTGTTTTACATCTCACAGGATTGGTCGCTCATAACACGACACACATACTGACTGCAGGGTGCGTCGCTTAGCCGATCATTACTTCCGTGGCTGCATGGATGCATCCTGCTCTGTCTCTCTCCCTCTTGCCCTCGTGTGCCTCTCATGTGGCATATTCTGTGGCAACAGAAGTTCTCTGCGGTGAATCAATGAGGGAATGAATGCGTGTCATGCCGTCTGTCTGTCTGTCTGTGAGGCTCGCCCGTTCCAACGACACTTGGACAAGAATCGTGTCCAGGCACAGCACAGTCCTCCATGCACACATTAGCTCAGACCTTTGTCTCCAAACAAAGCCTCAGGTGTGTGTGCTTACGAGGGATGTGTGCCCTCCACAGCTCCGTGGCGAACCGGGTCACCTTGTCCGCCCCGCTCTCACTGTTGACTTCTGCCCCGCGGCGCCCTCCTCCAGCTGCGATCCTGCCTGACCTGACGCCTGCACACAGAAAGGCTCACACATGAGTGTCCGCATATATACATTGCAGCTGGCATGGGTACCATGCAATAGATCCGTATTGGGGGTGCGGATGGGGTGGATGGTGCTGCTGGCGGAGCAGACCACCCTTCCGCAGCAGATCAGGCTGAAGTTGAGGCTCTCCAACGCACGCTCAGCTGTACACCCACCCACCCACCCACCCGACCCACTCACCGTCAGCAGGGTCAGCGTAGCCGAGAGAGCGTTGCGTGACCTAGTCGCGACTCATGCGGATGGACGCCACCGCCCCGACGGCGTTGAAGACATCGTATAGGTGCGGCTCGCTCACGTTCTCCGCGAGGTCGCCGACCCAGAGTGATGCGTTGGTCAAGCTGGCACTCGCCTTGTCTCTCGACTCGCGCCGCGAACCCTCGCCTCGGCCTACACGCACATTCATAGAGATACACACAGTTCCGCAAGTGCCTACGTATGCGGGAGACAGCGTCCCTGTGTACCTCCTCATAGCGTCGCTTCCAGTCATCCCTCTCCCTCTTGTATTCATCTCTGTCAGCCTTGTAGTCGTCCCTTTGCCGTCTGATCTCCTCTAGAAGTGCTGCGTCCGCCCTCAGCTGGTCTTCCATCTGCTTCTGCACCACCCCCATAGGAACCACAGTGAGTGCGCGTCGGATAGCGCGTCGTCGTAGGTGCTCATGGTCAGCAGCTCAATCGTTGATTAGGGATCAGTGTGTGCGCGGAATAAGCCGCCGCTGAGTGTGACATACACTGTGTGTGTGCTTGGTGGCTGCATGCCCGTCTGCCCGTGTGTATCCTTTCTCTCACGCCCACCTTCCCGTCACTGCAAACACACACACTCACGCACACACACAGAGGCAACGCATGTGTGACATTCATTCATTCCTGCAATCAATTCGCTTGTTGTCCTGCTGACCTTGCAGCACGCGCTGAGCGCCAGATGACAACTGGTGCAGCTCAACCTGAGCAGCGTGCACAGCAAGCAAGCAAACACACGCATCATGACGAACCTCAGCCAATTGCGATCACATCTGTCAGCATTCTCTGGCTGATTTCTCTGTCTCTGATCATCTTCGCCCCCGCCCCATTTCTCGTTTGGTCAAGCCACCCTCAGCTGTGTCTGATTTCACCACGTGCATCGATCTCCGCTGACTGTCACTGCTGAGTTTCCTCTGCCAAGCTTGCAGCGCTGATGCAGTCGTCTGGCCAGGTGCTTTACGACAAAGGAAGCCTCCATTCGACATCAGCTACTGCATCGCATCTCCTGTGTGCAGAAGCCCCTCACCGACATCATTTGCGTCCCTGTCCGATTGACTGGGAAAGAAAAGATGACAATGAAAAGGGTTAACTGTAGAAGGACCGGACCGGTCAGCCAAAATGGAGGCTCTATCGAATGCCACACAAATGAAAATGATGCTCCACTTTTTCGTCCTCGTCCCCCTTCTTCCTCACCTTCTGAGTATCGCTCGAGAGTAAAGAAGCCGGACACGATAAAGCGCGCGGGATTGTCCACCGCCTTCGCCTGAGCATCTGATACAGCAGGGCACAGTGCCGCGGATGGCACATATGGCTAATGAACAGCGATGATGACCGACGAGGCGGACAGCTCGGATGCCTTGCGCATAGATCTAACACGAACATCTGACAAATCTCTCACAGCGCACACACACCGACACACAAACAGAGGGAAATGTATGTCAGCTGAGGATTTTTCTGCCTGCCTGCGTGTGTGGCCTTCCTGTGAGCCTCTCTGGTGCTGATCTGTGCTGTTTGAACGTCCCCTTTCCCCTTCGCACGTCTAAGCTCGCATCATTTGGCGATCGCTGTGCGTGGAGGCATTTTCCCATTGCAAGTGCGCATGAAGGCTGCTGCCGTGCTCATCTGAACACTAGTGATGCGTGGGGCTTGCGAATTCAGTGAATGCGCGTGTTCAAAACAGCCGCACAGAATGCGCTGAGAGTCCATCGCAGAAGGTGGGCTCTGTGTGCCGCGGCTGGGCGCATGGTGTTGCGTGTGTGAAAAGTGGGTGCATGTGTGTACTTATACGGGGTGGGCAGAGAGACAAACAGGCAGACAGACGGACGGACAATGCATGAGAGATGAGTGACCGATAGCCACCGCAGCGCACCCATGGCGGCCATCGGTCACTCACTCCACCGCACGCACAATGAATAATGGTACGTGAATGTTGGTGTCCAATCGCAGCACTTCATCGATTGAACGCCACACACAGTCGCATGCATGCCATCATACCATGCAGACATACTGAATGAACTCTCTGCCACCCACACGTTACCCCTCGCCTCCTCTACCACCCACCAAACTGTCACCTCTAGCTGCGCAGCTTGGTGATGTAGTGAATACACCAACTCCCTGATAAAAAAGCTCTCATTCCTGTCCTTGCCCAAATACCATAAAAATAAACGACTGTATGCGCCAAAGGCCTTCATATGACCGATCCAGTCATATGAAGCGGCCAAAGCGGCGCATGTCTGTCCACAGCCGTGTGCACATGAAGCCATCGCACACTACCCCCGATCCGACTGTGTTCACGGTTGTGAGCACGGCCACCAGGCTCACAGACGCGTCGATTGCACGTCCTGTATGCGGTTGCGCTCATGTGCGCACAGCAGATCGAGTGCATTGCCCTCGACTGAGAAAAAACGAATACGCCCTCACTCACTCACTCACTGACGGACAGCACGAAAGACACCCGAACCTTGTAGACACTCATCGGCTTCCGAGTATGGACACTCACGCCGACTACGACGCCTGAGCTGATCAATAAAACATCATCCATCAATCAAAGACCGCGGCTGCACCAGATGGAGAGAGACCGCTGCACGTGTTGCAGACGGCCTCGGCCGACACCGACAATGCCACGCTGTCCTTCTCATCACTGCTGAGCCGATGCCACTCGACACGCATGAGGTGGCAGGGGGGCGTCAGGGAGCCGGTGTGGGCGTCCTAACGCTCAGCCGCGATTGGGTCGAGCTGACGAGCGACAATGCCCCACTGATGGGCACGTCATCTGCTGCATCGCCAAGCGTCTCCCCCACGGAGTGAGCGAGGCTTGCGAAGACCTCCGGGATGGCATCCTACACCCAACCAACAACACAAATGAGTACACGGGTGCTCACAGAGAAGATAAAGCATGAGCACCTCTTACTTACTGACCGATGGGCTGCCCTTTTCGATGAGTGTCCGTTTGACCTTGCGGAAGGCCTCATAGAGTTCCCGCCAGCCGCCGTTGTGCTGCTGGTGGTGGTCTGTCGATGCCTTGATGTCGGCCGTCTCTAGATCACTGCCATCGGCGGCCGGTCGCAAGGAAGCCTGGTACAGCTGCTCTCTGCTGACTAGCTCGTCCACTACATGGCACAAGTTGGCCTGCAGGTCGTGCAGTGTGATGCCCGGCGACACATCAGCGCTGAGATGATACACAGACAGACAGACAGATGTACTCAATGGCCATTCATGTGTGGGATGCGGACCTGTCTGCCGGCTGTGTGTCGATGTGAGATGCCCTCGGCTGAGCAACACGCACATCACTGAACGTCTTGTCGGCCTCCGATCGAGTTGACACTGAAGACACTGAAGACATCACCATCACATGACGACACGAATCGATCAAGTAACAATTGTGACCTTCGGTGGAGCATTGGTTCAGAAAGGCGTCCGAGAGGTCGGCAGTCTTCATGTCCCGCAATTTCTGCCCAGCCAAGCAGAGATACATGTAGCCAGAGGGGGTCTTCACTTGTTGTCTCGCTTACGGTGGCACTGCTGTCGTCGGGCTTGGGCAGGTGCACCACCACTTGGTCTCGTGTGCGGCTGCGCATCTCCACTCGCTTTTGCCGTCAAGTCTGCACCAGAAAGGCATGGCTCCACAGAAATTCATGGCTGAACAAAGAAAGCACCAAACACACACACGTAGACAGATCATCTGCTGTGCATAGTGTGCACAGTCGATCTGCTTACAAGTCGCTGGGGACGTGTGTGAGTTTGAGTGCCTCGATGGCGTCCTGCACGGCGGCTGACGTCAGCTGCATGGCGGTGACCACACGATGCACCGGACGGTCGACAGACGGATGGCACCACCCCGATGCATCAGGGGGGCTGTCGGCAGAGAAGGCCGCGCCGGACCAGTCGTAGAAGACCTTTGGCGAGATTCGCCGCTTGTCCTCCTCTCTGCGAATAAGCCAAGACACCAGAGGGCCAGTCACACAACCCGACATCACGCGGGCTGAAACGAAACGATATGAGACAAAGGCAGGCAGACAGACAGAGGCATCATACGAGCTGCAACAAGATGAGAGGACTCACTCGTGCAGACTCTGCCTACCGATGCCCTTCTTCCGATCGGTGAGTGCCGTGTATTTGTAGCCCATTTGCAGCAGCCCAAACCGACAAATCTGCGCCACCAATATGATGTAGTGCGCCAGGTTGGCACCAATAACCGCTACGACCAAGGCGATCGTCACTTGGAAACTCGGCGTCGCTATGACCAGATACTGCATGCCGAACAACGACATGAACCACATCAGCAGCCCTCGCAACTCGGTCCGATTCAGTATGTCCATGCTGCCGCGGTCGAATGGCCACACAGCGAGTTGCAGCGCAAGACACAGAAAGGCGACCGCCATCCAGGCGAGCACTTGCTGGCGCGGCTATGCAGTCGCTAGCTGCGCGATAATCAGAACCAGGACACGCCTCATGGCCAGCACGGCATCCAGTAGAAGAATGGCTTCCGATAGCCCACATAACACAAAGCCCACCCGCTTGCGCATGTTGGGGTTCTGCAGGCTGCCTCTGTGCCGCCACAAAAACGCCACGCCACATACCACAGGGGCGAAGGTCCACAGCAGCAGACCGGCCACGGCGATCCACAGGAAGGGCGCGTGCTCGGTAGACCCGCAGATGATGTGTGAGTCGAGGTCCATCCGGGGCCGCATATCATCCGTCGGGTCGGCAGATAGCAGAGTGGCACTCTCGCCTGTCGCGATAGATATGACATCGTTCACATAGGGATAACCATCGACAGCGCATGAGAGCCAGCATGCTCTTGGTCACGGTGGGATGGATGAACGTGACAATCACAACCACCATGGCGCCGCGGCTGTCGAGCCACTGCCGCCATCGGCCGCTCTTGCGGGGCTCCCCTAAAGAACGCTGGCATGACGGCGGCTTCACCGGCTCGGTTCGCAAGTCCTCCTGGAAGGTGACCGATCGCCGCTGAGGGCCGTGTGCGGCGGCCTTCTCTGTTTTGCCACCAGTCACAGATGAAGGCGCCGAGAGCGCTCGGAGGTAGGTATCGGTGGCGAATGAGGTCGAATTGTCGCTGCCGATGCGCGTCTCCACTTGAAGGCATGACGCGCTCTGTCAAACCCGCTCGCTGCAGCCATGACACGACCATGATGCATCGTCTTGCAGACTGCGTGTGTGTCGTTACCTATCAGGGGCACAGCCATGATTCGGTGGCTCAAATGATGAAGGGGGCGGCACTCTTTGTACTCCACATTTGTGAAGATGACACCGCCGATTCTCCCCGAAGGCTCATCGGGCAGGTCCGAGTCCGGGAATAGAGGGCCTGCAATCGGATCTGCAATTGGACTTGCAATCGGGTCGATGGCGGGCAGTTCCTCACTGGACGATTCGATACAAGTCTGTGAGACCTAAACATAGAAACAAGCATCACAAGGTGCGGTGCTGCAGGTACTTGCAAACGTCTGTACATACCTCAATGAGCATGTTGAACCCCTTTGGAGTCAACAGCACGTGATTGGCTCTCAGCACTGTCGGCCTCTCTTCGTCGACCGATACACTCCATCGACCATCTACCTTTATTCTCTTGTCTTTCTTGTCGCGGCTCAGTGTGAGCTCCTCGCCTCCCATGGTCGGGACAGAGAAGACTTGTCTCTTCCCCGAGATGTCCACTTCACCCTTGACGATGTGGTTCGTGAGAACGACTTGAAGGACCTCTGTCTGATTGCGAAGGAAGTCCAGATTGCCCAGCTGAGAGAAAGCATCGTTCGTCGGAGCAAAGAGCGTCACGGGGCCCTTCACATCTGCGAGCATCTTGGCGATTCCAGCGTCCTGCAAAAGCCCCACAAAAGTGGTCAGGTTGACCTGAAGGAGCACGCAACATAAGGGAGACAAGGAGCGACGAGGCAGTAGGATCTGCGTGGCGCGAGTGTGTGTATGTCTCCCTGACCGGCGGCGAAGCGAACAAATCACTGAGTGAGCGGTCCTCAAACCGAAGCTGGTTGCTTCCGTCTTTCTCCACACATGACCCGAACGAAGCGAGGAGACCCAAAACAAGAAATAAGCTGACCACACTGGGGCGAGAAGACGACATTCTATTCGTGCGGTCTCAAGTCCAACCCATCAGAGAAATGAAATTTTCATCTCCGCAACGCCTCGGCGTTGGCCGCTGCCAATAACAGTCACTGGCACAAGCGTTGAAGAGCAGGAGATAGACAAGTCTCGAAATAAGTCTCTGTCCCATCAACGGTTGATCCGACGCCGCGTGGGCAGAAAACTGGCCCCAGAAAATCTTGACGTGCGTTCGAAGGGGCCAAGATGTCACACATGCCAGTTTTCTGCCTGCCACACATGTCGTGAGACAACAGCCTAACAGCCACACAGCTAACAGGCAAAAACTTCATGACATGCGATGTTGTGAGATGTCGTGTGTATGCATGGATCGGATAGGAGACTTAGTAAAGCACGAGGAACCTTTCTGAATCTTTCTTCTCCTCCCAACTGGAAGTTGTGCACTGGCGTGTTGTCCCCTACCTATGATCACTAACCCATTGGAGCTGGCCTTTTGCAGCCCCCTCCCCCATTTAAGACCTTGACCAAACTGCCCGAGTGAGATCGTCGCCACAAGAGATCTGCACAGGGAGCAGCCCTCCTCAAGAGAGAGGCCAGAAAGTGACGTGTCAAGGCCATCAGAGGGGCGCAAGGACAAGAGAAGCAAAGTGAAGCTGCAGATCCAGAAGCGAAGGAGTGTTCCTGTTCAATCTCGCCTGCCTGTGGTCTTCTGACTCAGGTACTCGGCTGTGTACCTCTCTGCTGTTGCCGCATTTTGTCTCGCGGTGTCTGTGTCCGATGTGCTATGAGTAATAGCACAAAGCTCGAGGCTGCTGGATGAAGTGTTGCTGGTGAGAGAGAGTGGGTGTGTGATTGGGTGTGTGAAGCTTTCTGTTACTGAAGGCTCAAGCTATCTCTGTTCGCACACACAGAGGACTGCTCTTATCGGAGGACTGCTCTTATCACCGAGTGTCCCACGGATTGACACGCACAGACGAATCAACGAATCAACGAGCGAACGTCGTCGAGCGGACGACGAACGACGAATCGACGAACGAACGCACGAGCGGGTTGATGCACACACCTAGCTGGCTGCTCAACTGGTCTTGCCTGTGCCGATGGGAATCAACACAGGAAGGTCGAAACAACGAAAAATGAACGAAACAACTGCTGCACACGGGATGCTGGCAATTGGTGATGAGGTCAAGGTGATTCCCCCGTCCGCCCTGTCTTCTCTCTCTCTAGGGTTCGCTCTGCCTCTTGGAGGCAGCAGGCGCCCCGTTCTTGACTACTGCCGTCGCCAGCTGTCTCGCCACTTTTGCGGTGTCTTCCTCCGCCAGCGATTGCAATGCGTCCGTGGAAAGAGCAGTAGTCGAGGCTGGCCATGCACCTCAGGTGAAAGTGCCGCCTCTCATCGAGTCGGCGGCTCTGTCCTCTCCAGCAATTGGATCTCACAAACCAGAGGCGCAGCTCCTCACGGCCAATGCAATGGCTGCATTGCAATGGCAGCAGTGCGTCGCACAAGTCGGTGCTCGAACGACGACACACATGACACGGAGAGAGGGCAGGTGAACTGAAGATGGGCACACGTGCCTTTCTGTCTGCCTGCGGAACTGCCTCACTTACATTTGCCGTGCTTGCAGTGGTAGCCAGGCCTACACGCAGGTGGGAATTGGAGCTGGCTGGGAGGGCACGTACCTGAAAACAACACAGACACACGCCAACGAACGACACAGTTGGCGGCACACACGTTGATGGATGCGTGTTGCAGTGTGCCCTGTTTGTTCGTTTGGCTGGCTCACATTGGCCTTCTTTCTGTCATCACCGCTCTTGGCGCGGACTTCCGCGCCGCCCAATATTTGCAACACACCACACACAGATATGCGCAAACCAGGAACGCTATGATGGGGATGGCAATAAACAACCCTGACACACCACACAACAGAACAGAAGGGAGGAATTGGGATGACTGACGCCCAGTAAGCTCTGTCTTCATGTTACCCACCGATGTAGTTATCCTTGGCATCGTCGTAGTACTGACACCAAAGGCCTATGCAGTGGCAATAGCTGATGCCTTGATCATTCTTTCTGCAGACGAAGTCGATCATTCTTTCTGCAGACGAAGTCTGACAAGCAGTCGGAGTCCGTCACGCACACCTGGGCCATGCTGGTGGCCACCAGCGGAGCGACGAGGACGAAGAGCGTCAGGCGCGAGAAGAGCGCCATGGATGATGACAGACAATCGAGAGTGGTTGACGCTCTTGGGTGCAGCGAAACAGGCAGGAGATGACAGAGGGAGCGGGTCGGCAGGAGTCGCCGACAAGTCGAAGTGGAAGATCAAAGGCGGGAAGTGAAGATCTGCGGTTGAAGAAGACTGGTGGTGGAAATGGAATCCCTCCCCTGACTCCCTTCCTCCCCTTTTTCCCTCTTTCTCTCTCCCTCCTTCTCGTGTAACGATTTTGGAATGCGAATTCGTCTTGTGAGAAAAGGCCGGTGAGGACCTTTCCTGTAGTTAGCTGAATAGAGGATCTGCTGGGCGGTAAGTCCCAGAGTAAGAGTGCTTTTGATTTAATAAGACCGATGGACTGGCCAATCAGTCAAAGTTGTTTCTGTCCATGTATGGCATCATGAAGGGTGGTCAACACAGATCTCACTTCGGTGATGGCTGATAGGATCGTGTCTCCTCAGAATGCTTTCCTTGTCTTTCCTTGTCTTTTCCTCTCTCCGCCTCTCTCTCTCCGTTACACAGCAATCTACCCTAGCTCACAAGCTCGCAGTGGTTCGTCTTGCCAAGCTGGCAATCCTGACACCCCCTCTCAAGACGAACCATCACGGCGTGTACTCAGGAAAAGAAAATCACGAAGAAAGCACAAAGGCATCCAGAAAATGACCATTGGGTAGCGAACGCGCACACACAGTGGACAAGTGCACAGATCAGCATAAGCATGAGCACGAATGGTGTGGTGTGTGCACAGATGGAACAGTTACAGCATATCACAACACATCCACGATGCCCTTCCTTCTCAAGTGACCACAACACACCAAGTAGGTACACAC